>LNAC01000301.1:1248031-1311066 GCA_002007465.1 Ailurus styani
GACCGCGGGCGCCCGGGGCGAGGCTGGAGGCGGGCGGGGAGCAGGGGGGTCCCGGCAGGGGAGCAGGGGGGTCCCGGCAAGGGAGCCCCGCCCTCACCCCCGGGCATAAGGTCCGGGCCTGGCACTCTGGGCAACGGGCCTTCGGATGTAAAGACATACCTACTGACCAAGTCTTCCCTCCCCACCCAGGGCCCCCCGTTTCGTATTTGCGCTAGAAGGTACCGCGTTCTCCTTTACGGTCACTTTAACTGAGCATCTAGGATGTGCGGGCGAGTCAGACCCTTTGAACAGTTACAGCGCAACGGGGAGAAAAGCTCGCGTGGAGGCTGGAAGTGCCGGGAGCGCGGGGAGCAGACAGGGAAGTCGGCCTGGGCGGGCGGGTACCGCGTGGGCCCGGGGCGTCCGGGCGTCGAGGATGCCCGCAAATGCGGGGGCCGGGCGGCGCCCGGGGCGAACCTGAGGACGCCGGAGGGAAGGTCGGAGCTAACCCTGCTCTGGCAAGTCAGGCACTTGAGGTTTTGTTGGGTGTCATGCCAAGAAGTTTAGCAACAGTCAGCCGCGAAAGGTTTTTTTGTTTCAGCAGGTGGGAAGCTATCTGTAGGTTTCCGTTTTATTACTACCTGACATTTGAGGGTCTTCCATTGCCAAAAGCTGTCCTAATTGCCTTATGTGTATTAATTCATGATTCCACCAACAATCCAATAAAATGAGTACTGTTATCTCCCTTTCGTGGATGGGGACATGAGGCACAAAGAACTCAAGTAATTCTCCCACAGACACCGCAGAAGTGGATTGGACCAGGATTCAAACGCAGGGCTTCTGATTCCATAGCCCCTTTTTCTAACAACTATACAATAACTGCCTTTGCTCGCAGTCACATGTAACCCTATTAAGGCTGAGCTGGCTTATTATCTGGTCCTATGAAGAATTACACTTGAAGAGATACCATTCCAGAAGAAAAAAAATTTTTGAAAGCAGTTTAAATTCCTACCTCACACTCTCAAGAAGGTGCCGACAACATACAGCAAATTTCCTAAAATTCCTTTTTCTTCATCTCTTACCATTAGCAGTTTCTCTCTTAAGCCTGCATCATCCTCTCTCCTCCAACTCCCTCAATCCTGAGCCTGCCTCTGCACCTCCTCATCCATCTAGACTTTCCTTTGAGAAGTGATTCTCTGTTTAAAAGAAATTTTCACTGTTCTTTCGGCTCCTGCTTCTCAAGTTTTTCTTCTCACCGATTACCCCAATTTTGCAATATGGTCAAAGACAGTTTGGGAAAGGAGGGGGAAGATGGCTGGAAACAAAGAAAGGAGTCTGTGAATATTTACGTATTAATATCTTTCTTTGTCACATACATAAATGTTTCTGTTATAAAATATGTATCTGAAACAGTACTGGGAAAGTATTGGGACAAAGCAATGAGCTTTTCATAGAACTTAAAATATTTAACTTAATACGGACTGTACTTTCTGAGAGTTTGGGGTTAAGATGTCCTTTTATCAATGATGCTGTAAGTAGATGGTAGGGGTGTGTGTGTGTGTGTGTGTGTGTGTGTGCGCGCATGTGACTGTGTTTAATGCCCTTATAGCAAAAACGGGCAAAATTGAAAGTTGTACATCCAATGATGATATTCAAATTAAAAAAAAATCAAAACTCGTCTATGATATGTGAAAGGCTTGGGTAGCTCAGTGGGTTAAAGCCTCTGCCTTCGGCTCAGGTCATGATCTCAGGGTCCTGGGATCAAGCCCCGTATGGGGCTCCCTGCTCAGCGGGGAGCCTGCTTCCTCCTCTCTCTCTGCCTGCCTCTCTGCCTCCTTGTGATCTCTCTCACTCTGTGTCAAATAAATAAATAAAATCTTTAAAAAAAAAAAAAAAGAAAGGCTGAAAATCCCTGAACTGGAGGAAAGATGAAGGCAAAAACCTTACGAGAAAGGTGATTACAAGTCATAACTGATTGCTTAGATAAAGAGGTGCAGGACAGTGGAGGAAGTGTGTATTCATTTCCTAGAACTGCTGTAACAAAAATACCACAAACTGTGGGGCCTGAAACAACAGAAATTTGTTGTCTCACAGTCTGGAGGCTAGAAACCCGAAGTCAAAACTATCAGATCAAAGGGCCATGACCTCTCTGAAAACGGTGGGGGGAAATGCTTCCTTACCTCTTTCTGGCTTCTGGTGGGGGCCATTGATCCTAGGCCTTCCTTGTAGCTACATCTCCAGCCTTCATCCTCGCATGGTGTAGCCCCGTGTATCCGTGTCTCTTCTCTGCTTATAAGTTCACAGTTACATCCTAATGACTTCATCTTGACTTGATTACACCTGCAAAGACCCTATGTACAAATAAAGTCACATTCTGTGTTGGACATTAGGATTTCAGCATATCTTTTTGGGGAGCACAGTTCAACCCATGACAAGGTGCTTAATCCAATGGAAACGGTATTTTACCAAAGCAGCTTTGGCTCAACTCCACTTAATGAGAAGTTTAGAGTAGGTCCCTGATTCTCAAGAAAGCTACCTTCAATCTTTGAAACTCTGGGAATGGAAATCATCACCTGGGAGGAGAGTGTAGAAAGGGAATAGTGAGGCAGAAGAGCACCTTGAAGAAGCCAACATTTAAGAGGTAAAAACAGAAGGAGGCCCTCATGAAGGAAAGGTCAAAAGGAGCCAGAGAGGTCAAAAGGGAAACAGTCGAGGGTTCAGAAGCCGCAGGTAAAGGGAGTTTCACAGAAGGGGAAGTGGTTATCAAAGCCAAAAGCCATAGAGAGGTCAGATAAGAAAAAGACAAGTAAGTGTCTGTTGGATTTGCAAATTAGGAGGTTATTAGTGGCCTAGACTTAAATAGTCAAGTGGAGTGGGAGGAGGGAAGCCAGAGAAGATCAAAGAATGAGTACCTAGTAAGGAAGCGCAGATAAGGTGTATCGTCTACTTCTTATAGAGACTTGCCCAGGAAAGGAAAGGAAGCACAGTGGCTGGAGGGAGAAAAGGCTACAGGGCAAGCTGCATTATTTTGCATGGCTGAGATGATCATAGCTGTGGGCCCAGAAGAAGTATGCAGTCAAAAAGGAGAGACCGAAAGAGCAATAGAGATGTCTTAGTTTGGGCCACTGTTAAAATACTATGCACTGAGGTTGGCTCAGTGGGGAGAGCATGTGATTCTTGGTCTCAGGGTTCAAGTCCCACATGAGGTACAGAGATTGCTTAACAAAAATACTACAGACTGGTGGCTTATAAGTAACAGAGATTTATTTCTCACAGTTCTGAAGGCTGGAAGTCCAAGATCAGAGTGCAGCATGGTCAGATTGTGGTGAAGTCCCTCTTGCTGGTTGCAGACCTCTGACTTCTCGCTGTATCCTTACATGGTGGAAGGGGTGACTCTCTGGAGTCTCTTTTATAAGAGCACTAATCCTGTTCCTGAGGGTTTCACCCTCATGACCTACACACCAAAATACCAGAGGGCCTCCCCCCCGCCTTGGGTGTGAGGATTTCAACATGTGAATTTGGGGAGAGGGCACAAACATTCATAGCAAGAGAATATGTTATTTGGAAATGCTTTCTATTATAAGTGACAGAATGTCCAACACAGTGGCTAAATGATAAGGCTGTTCATTATCTCGCACAAGAAATCTGGGGTTAGTTCAGTGCTGTCGTGGTTCTGGTTAGTGGCTCTGAATTTATCTTGGCCTTTCCTTTGTGGGTGTAAGAAGGTTGTTGCAGCTCCGGGCATTGTGTCCTCACGTAACCATGCCCAAAGATAAAAAGCAGGAAGACAGCAGGATGGGGAAATAGAACTCTCGTTTTATAAGGAGAAAAAGCATCTTGCCTAGAAATCATCCAGCACACTTTCTCTTGGGTTTCATAGGCCAGAATAGGGCATTTGGTATATTAAGATTATATTCATGGTACTCATGGAAATACCAAAACAATGGCTTTACATGGCTTTAATTTTTAATGGCTTCCCATATACATGAATTTTGGAGGTGGCAGTCCAAAGCTGGCAGTGTTGCACCAAGTTGTCAAGAATTTGTAGACTTTGTGGATTAGAATTCCTCCTTCCAACTCATGGTCTGAGATGGCTGCTCCAGCTCTAGCCATTGGATCTACATTCCAGCCAACAGGAAAGAGTAAGGGAAAGGAATGTTCCCTACTCCAGAATACATTCTGGAATTATATATATTATTTCTGCTTACAGCCCATAAGCCAGTATTTAGTCACAAGGCCACAGCTGGTCGAAGACTGTCTGGGACATGTAGTTTTCACTTAGAATGGCCATGTTCCCAGCTAATGTTCAAGGTGCTGCTATCGAGAAAGAAGAAGAGAACAGACATTGAGGTTCATCTTGCAGGAGGGTGGCTATAGGAGTCTGGGAAAGTAGGGGTTTTTTTGTTTTTTTTTTTGTCTGTTTTCAGCCTCAATAACGAGAAGCAGGCAAGGAAGAAAAAAGTTGGAAATGACAGTTGCTTGAGCTAACCAGCTAGGCCTCCCTCAGGGAGAATTGACACTTAATGGAGGAAGATCCTGAAGGATCAAGAAAAGATGGATTCAGAAGTACACGTGGGTTTACACATGCATGAGGGTTGAATATGTTATGTTTCTATGCTATAGATCACATAAATATTTCTTTTTCTTTAAAGATTTTTTATTTATTCATTTGACACAGAGAGAGATTACAAGTAGGCAGAGAGGCAGGCAGAGAGAGAGGAGAGAGGAGGAAGCAGGCTCCCTGCTGAGCAGAGAGCCCGATGTGGGACTCAATCCCAGGACCCTGGGATCATGACCTGAGCCGAAGGCAGTGGCTTTAACCCACTGAGCCACCCAGGCGCTCCACATAAATATTTCTATTCTGTAAGTGTATACAGAAAACAGAAAGCTCTCGTGGGTGGTGCTGCTCTAGTCATTCAAGGTTCCATTAGAGAAGGTATTTCATCTCTCACTACTTTTTCCCCTTCACTCTTGTTTCCCCATACCAAACACCCTTCAGGTATCTGGACTTGCAGCATAGCAAGGGTTAAGGTCATGGGATTTAGAATTCAGTAGGTGTGGCCATTTACTAGCTCTGTGGTCTTGGTCAAATTATTTATCTTCTTTGAGCCACAGATTCTTTGTCTATAAGATGGGGAAAATAATAGCATCTATTTCCTAGAGTTGTTTTGAGGACCAAATGAGATAATATAATATGTAGAGTCCTTGCTTTGTATGGTAGTGTAGTTCTCTTTTTTTGAAAATTTGTTTATTTATTTGAGAGAGGTGGGGAGGGGCAGAGGGAGGAAACCCTCAAGCAGACTACCCCTTTGAGCTTGGAGCTCGGAACCTGATGTGGGGCTTGATCCTACCACCTATGAGATCATGACCTGAACCAAAACCAAGAGTCAGACACCCAACTGACTGAGCCACCCAGGTGCCCTAGTAGTGTAGTTCTGTAAAAATGACCACATAAGTTGCAAAGTGACCTTAAATTTCAATGGGAAAAATTACAATTGTGCTGTGATCTCTAAATATTTTTTGTCAAAATATTTAAAACTTTTGCTATTGGTTTTAAATGCCTAGGGAAGGGGTGCCTGGGTGGCTCAGTCAGTTAAGCATCTGCCTTTGGCTCAGGTCATGATCTCAGGGTTCTGGGATCAAGCTCCACATCAGGCTCTTTGCTAGGCAGGGCAGCCTGCATCTCCCTCTCTCTCTCCCTCTGCCACCTGCCTGTGCTCTCTCTCTGTCTCTGTCAAATAAATAAATAAAATCTTAAAAAATAATAAAATAAATGCCTAGGGAAATGAGAAAATTAGTAGACCTAGTATTTATTTGCTATACTGTAATTTGAATCATTAGAAATATTGAGAGTTAAACATTTGGGGGGTGGATTTTTTTGTTTTTTGTTTAAAACTTATCAAGAATGGAGCACCTGGATGGCTCATTTGGTTAAGTGTCTGCCTTCAGCTCAGGTCATGATTCTGGGGTCCTGGGACCAAGACCCACATTGAGCTCCTTTCTCAGCAGGGAGCCTGCTTCTCCTTCTGCTCCCCCAATCCGGCTCGCTCTCTCTTTCTCTCTCCCTACCTCAAATAAATAGATAAAATCTTAAAAAAAAATACTTGTCAGGACTAATTTGAGCAGTGCTTGCCTTTCCACCATATAACTTACTCTTCAGAGTGATTTTTTTTGTTTTTTATCTTTTATCTGCCTTGACAAACTGTCCTACTCCTTCCCAGGTTTGGATCAGCTTTCCATATTTTATTCTTTGCACTTTCAACGTCACAAAATATCTTTGAGAGTTCCTTTAAGATGAGTTTTTTATCCACATCTCTTCCCTGGGAACATCATCCTTTTCTCCACAACCACTTTCTACATTTATGTTCAGAAAGTCACCTTTACAAAATTCTTCGTAAAGACCAGGCTGCTCTGGTCTAGAGTTGCATGGTGACGGTGCCATCCCACAGCCAGCTCTTTCTTCTCTACCTCCATTTACCTTTGACTTGAACTTCACTCAGATCATTATCGCTTTTTGTTTCTTTCCTACCTATTATCTTTTTTGGCCAATTCTATTATCCATTTTTTTAATATCACAAGAGTTTTGTAAATATCCCTGGGAATTAAGGCGGCAACAGGACCCCATGCTTTGTCTGTATGTAAACTGAATAACAAATGTCCAGTGACCAATCTCTGGCTGACTGAGAGACAAGTGACATGATTTGTCACAGATCACAGTTTGGATCTGTTATTTGCATGGTAATTTCATGGACTAAAAAGTTAGCAGCAGAGTTTGTCCTTAGGCAAGTACTCGCCGTTAATATACTATGGTAATTGATGTGAACTGTACTGTTGAGGGCCTGATGTCATTGAACTAAACCATGAGAACTGAGATCTGTGCTGTTGCCATGCAAAGCAAGGCCTGTGCTGCACTGTGTGATGTCTGCCAGGTAGTTAGCACTTAGTAAGTAGTAGACTGTTTTACTTGTATCATCGTTGTCATTTTCATTATATTACTCCTGTTTCTCCTCTTCCTCCTGAGCGGCAGGCCTCTGAGGAGTCCGCTGGAGAGGGAGGGGCTGGTGCTGGGAGGTGGCAGACACTGCTGTGTTTTGGGCCAAGTGCATAAATTGCCATGTCCAAGGGATACCTTCATCTCAACTGAGGATTCAGGCCAAGGGCTTATTGGCAGAGGTCTGGGAAGGAGTTTTGGGGAGTGCCAGCAGGTGGGCCGGACTCAGCAGCAGAGACGCAGGGCGGGTAGGGCTCCCGAGATGAAAGATGCAGATGGTGTCTGAGAGGTCTGTTCACAGATCACAGGGCTCCAACCATAGGTCTGGGCAAGAGCTGTGGCCAAGGCATGGTGAGGGCAGCTGGCAAGAGCAAGCCAGGACTCTAGGCCAGGTAGAGCCTACACCAGTTCCCAGAACAGGGAACCGGTACATCAGTCAAGGAAGGAAAACACTCATCTGAGTGAGAAAAGGGCTTTCAGTTCTAGAGTTAGATGCAGGCATAATTCCTGCAGCTTATGGGGTAGCAGAGAAGAGCCCAAAGCGCCTCCACTTGGGATGAGAAGGTGACCCATCATTGAGGCCCATCAGGAAAAGGAGAGGGAACTGAGAGTCCTCTAGTTATACTTACTGCCCCACGTGGGTGACCTTGGAGCCCAGCCCCGGGAGATGAGGTGATAATCGAGGCTGTCGGTCGGACCCAATGTAGTGATTCATTGCTGTTCTACAAAGCTTCTTCCTTCCAGTCCGTTTATCAGCCTTAATAGATTTTATCTAAGACCTTATCTACAAAGCAGTACAGTCAGCCAAGGCAGGCCCATTGGGTAAGAAGGAATGATGAACATTTGACTCTCAACTAATAAAAAATAAACAGAATAATAACAACTCAGATATACACTGTGTCAGTTAATGATACTGCAAATATAAGACTGGGTTGAAGCATATAGCTGAAACCTGACCAAAGTGACATGCCCACGAAATGGCTTGTTTTCCTCACGTGGTTAGATGCTTCAGAACACTGAGGGCAGAGCTGCTCTGGTGCCTCCCAGGCCCAGCAGGGACTTCGGTTCCTCCTATGTTCTTGCGCTGCCCTCCCTAACATGTGCAGGGCTGCTGAATCAGACAGCGCCAGGGGACCCTACCCTCATGGTACAAGGGTATCTTCTATTTGCTTATACAGATCTACTCTCTGCTCTTCTTCAACCTGTTCAGTGCCCTGAGAGGCTGACTTAAAGCTAGGACATCACTTGTTCTGCCCTGCCCTCTGACTTCCACTAGGGCTTGGCCAGTGGGAGGCACCATCAATGGAAGAGGGCAAACTTGGGGTCATTAGCACTCTGGTGCCTTTCCCGTGGGTCAACACCGTCTGCTCCTGTTGGGTAGCCCTGTCCATTCAGCTTCTTTCCCAGCCCTAGTAACCCCTCCCTTGCCTTAGCCTTCAGGGTTACAGGTGGTCATACCTCCCTGATGTTGCTAACGCCACCTTACTGTACCACTCGTAACCATGCTTCCTTAATACCGACCTTTTCAAATAGTGCCTTTTTTCAGAGTCCCCACCCTTTTGGAGGGAGCTGTCCATATCCTGCCAGGACCCTGAGCAATTCAACACCATAATCCGTGCATAGTTGGTGTGGCCTTGCAGCAGCACAGGGTGGCCCTTTCATCCGCAGAGCTGCAAGATGGATAGTGCCCCTCCAGGCATCCAGGCTGGATTTCAGACAGGAAGAAATGGCAAAGGGCACCAAAAGGCTCTTTGCCGGGAAAACAATAGCCTGTTAGGAAGTCACGGACAGCAGGATGTCTGAGGAGGTGAGTATTTGTAACTGGGGCATTGCTGCCGCCAAATGAAAGTGTGTTTCTAGTTCAAGGGAAGAAGCAGAGGGGGTATTAAGTAGGCTCCTGGCAGTGTTTGCAACATCATATCACTCTTTTGGACTTTTTAAGAAAAAGCTACAAATAACCTACTGTTTAAGTCCTTTCCCTAGTTCATACCTTGAACTAGGGGTGTCTTTATCTAACAGGAAAAATGCAGTAGTCCCCCCGTCATCTGCAGTTTTGCTTTCTGAGGTTTCTGTTACCCCGAGTCAACATAGTTGGGAAGTGGATGATCCCTCTTCTGATGATGGATGGTCAGAAGACAATGAGCCAAACACTACGTCATAATGCCTGCATCATTCATGTCCCTTCATCCACTTTGTCTCATCCCATGGTCGTTCGGTCATCTCATATCATCACAAGAAGGGTGAGTACAGTACAATGAGATCTTTTGAGAGAGAGAGAGAGAGAGAGAGAGAGAGAGAGAGAGAGAGAGACCACATTCACATAGCTTTTATTTCCATATATTTTTATAAGTGTTGTATTTTATCATTACTGTTGCCTAATATATGAATTACAATTTATTATTGGTATATATGTGTAGCAAGAAAACTTAATATATAGAGGGTTTTAGAACCAGCCATGGTTTCAGGCACCCACTAGGGGTCTGGGAAGAGACTCACTGAAGGTAAGGGGGGGGTGACTGAGATAACTCGCATGTATTGAGCCCTTACTGAATGCTTTACATGCATGATATCTTCTAACCTTCACCAGGGGGCTTCCCGCTCTCTAGCTGCAGAAACCACAGGTAAGCGGTTTTGAGTGATGTGTTCAGTATAATGTCTGAGCTAACAATTGGGGTCTGTCTGTCTGTCCCCAGAGCCCATGCTGGGAGCCACTGTACTTCTCAGAGTGTCCCTTAAAACCTGCATCTCTTTCTGTTCTCATTTCTTCCCCAGGGAAGAACCTGTGTACACAATGGGGTTATCTAGGTCATAGGTAATAAGCCTCTCATGTTCTCAGAACATGGCCCACTAGAAATAAAGGAGAAAGAATCCCAAGTTGGAGACAGTAGGGAAATGAGCAGAGAGGTTTGGGTCCATATTGACGTCAATATGCATAGCGAGCAGACTCTATGAAAACGACATAATTATTATTTCAATTCTGAGTCCCCCTCTGGGATACTTTGGCTGTCATATTCTCTGAACCTACTTAGTCACCAGCTCTCACCCTGGGTCAGGCATTCTGCTAAGTGGATGAGAGATGCAAACGGGGAGAAAACCCGGTCATTGGAGGAAACTGGAGTAGGCAGGAATCAGTTTGGAGGGCTTCCCACCGCAACGCTTTGGGACACGTCTGACTGACCATCCCGCTGCTCCTGACAGCACATGGTTCTGGAAGGACAGGAGATGTTGATATCTTTGCTCATGTGAGGGCCATGAGGATGGGAGCAGGAGTGCTCAGTGTGCAGTACTCAGTGCTGCCACTGAACCTTCTCATTTCCCGCAGGCAATCTGTGGATCAAATGGACCTGCCACGACCAAAGATAAACACATGATCACTATGTCTGTTAGCGAACACACTGGGTAAAGTTGTGCTTTCAAACAGAGTCCACCTCCTGGGAGTAAAGAGGAAAGAGGAATAGCATAATGTTCAGCCTGCTCCAAAGAAAAATGGCATATTGCTGGATCGTCTGAGGGCTTTAGGATAGGAGTATGTAAGAGAACACCACCAGGGCAGCGGATAACTCCATATAAACAGTGCCCAGATGCTGAAGGCCTGCCAAGTGAAGAGGGCAAAAGCCCTGGATGCAGTTTCACCCTTGGGGCTGTACCTAGAGATCCTAGGACGTGAACCAGGCCTCAAGTAAGAAACAGGTGAGAGGTGTCGACAGGAATTCCAGTCCTGGCTTCATCACCAACTTGCTTTGGGAGCTTGGGACTTCAACATTCTTAAAAGCCTCAATTTGCTGATCTGCAAACTGGGGTGAACAACATCTCTGTTCAACTTGCCTAACGGGACTGTTATGAGAAGAAAACGAAATAGAAGATGTGATGATGCTTTGTCAATGTTCAAAGTTCTACACAGACGGAAAGCTCTTCCAGATACTCCCACTGTCCAAGTTCAAGTCTGAAAAAACAAACAAACCCACTAAACCCTTTAGAGCTGCCCTGTTCAATACAGTAGCCCCTAGGCACACTGGCTATTGAGCATTTAAAATGTGACTAGTGCAACCGAGGAACCGGCTTTTAAATTTTACTTAGTGTTAATGAATTTAAGTTGAAAAACTGATACTTGATTCAGTTATTGGCAAGCTTTTAAGTATGCTTGGAACAATCTGAGTATGTGAGCCTAATTTTTAAACTATAAATTATATGAAATCTAAATACATATCAGTTGTTTCTGATGAAATTTAATGTTTGAATTGAGATGTGCTACAAGTGTAAGATACACACCAGACTTTAGACTTAATACAAAAAAGAATTTAAAATATCTTGTTAGTAATATTTTTAAAATTTTATTATTATTATTATTTTAAAAGATTTTATTTTTTATTTTTTTATTTTTTTTATTTTTTTTTTAAAGATTTTTTTTTATTCATTTGACACAGAGAGAGAGATTACAAGTAGGCAGAGAGGCAGGCAGAGAGAGAGGAGGAAGCAGGCTCCCCGCCGAGCAGAGAGCCCGATGTGGGCCTCGATCCCAGGACCCTGGGATCATGACCTGAGCCGAAGGCAGCGGCTTTAACCCACTGAGCCACCCAGGCGCCCTAAAAGATTTTATTTATTTAATTGACACAGAGAGAGAGAGATCACAAGTAGGCAGAGAGGCAGGCAGAGAGAGAGGAGGAAGCAGGCTCCTTGCTGAGCAGAGAGCCCGATGCAGGCCTCGATCCCAGGACCCTGGGATCATGACCTGAGCCGAAGGCAGAGGCTTTAACCCACTGAGCTACCCAGGCACCACGTCAATATTTTATATTAATTACATGTTGAAATCGTATTTTGTATATATTGGGTTAAATGAAATATATCATTAAAGTTAATTTTACCTCTCTGTACTTATCTTTTTTTTCTTTTTTTTTAACATTCAGCCCAGTGCCTGGCACGTGGTTATTCTCCTCTCTCTCTCTCTCGAAAATTTTTTTAACTTTATTTTTTTAGAACTTTAATTTTTTAAAAAAATTCTATTTATTTATTTACTTACTTATTTAAGTAATCTCTACACCCATTGTGGGGCTCAAACTCACAACTGAACACTCTTCTGACTGAGCCAGCCAGGTGCCCCCTCTTTATATTTATCTTAAGGTGACTACTGGAAAATTAAACGTTTTGGGGTGGTCTGCATTATGTGTCTGTCGGGAAATGCCACTTTAGAAAGAGCCAGTGAGCAAAGGGATCCTCATCTCCTTATAGGAGCTAAGGAGAGAGGTTTCAGATATAAATTCCATGATCCCAGGCAAAGTGCTGGCACCATTTCCTGGGTTTCTGAGAATCAACAGCAGAAACAGAACAGCCCAGACCTGGGTGGGGTTGATTTCCCTGCCTGATTCCTTTCCATGTTCAGGCTCAAAACACATCCTCTTAAAACTTCCATTGCTGTCATTGCCTTGGTAAAATGAGACCATAGCTGTTAGCTGAGGTTTAATTTGGGGACCACAGCCTTTTAATGACTGGGGGATTTTAGGAGAAACTAATGGCTATGATGAGATTCTGAAAATCAGGATGAACTTCATTTTTCCACTTCTGCTCTTTCAAAGTTTACCTTAGACTCAACGTGTGGTGGAAATTCACCTTCCCAGCATTTGCTTTTCTCCCAGTTTTTGAGTCTTTTCCTCCAGAGCTGCCTTGTTGTTGAAACGATTTGCACGCAGACTGCTGGAGGAGGATGCCAGAGGAAGTTTGGCCATGCGAGCCAGCCTGCCAAGCACATCTGGAAGTGGTTTCAGGGGCCGCCTCACAGCGCAGCCAGCGCAACGCCTGCTTCCCACCTCTCCCAGCTGCTCTGCGCAGGAGTGGAAGAAACCCGAGCCTCTCCAAAGTCAACGCAAGCAAGGGGGTGGGGTGGGGAGGGCTGTTGGGGGCAGGGGAGGAATACTCTCTCGGAAATGTAATATTGGCCTTGGGGCTCTCCAACCCTTTGGGCTTTCCAATGGGATCTTAGAAGCAGTCGAAGCAGCATGAAGGGCCGCATCCCCCCGCCAGCCAGGAGTTGAATGCTCTGCCCTACAGCTCTTCTGGACTGGACGGAGGAGCCCAAAGCCCTGCCCTCACCATTCACCAGGTAAACAGAAATTGACGAGCAGTGTGGCAGCCTTTCCATTCTACCCTGGCCCGCCGGCAGCAGCCCTTTGTTTTGCTGTAGACTCAAGAACGTAAATCAGAGGTGGATTTCCCACATGAACTTTGCCTTCAGAAACTCTCAGCCAGTGTTTGTAGCATGCCGAGGCAACCATTTTTCTTTTTTTCTTTCTTTTTTCTTCTTTTTTTTTTTTTTGGCCATTGTAGCAAATCCAGGATACTCTGTGCAAGTTTCTCACATGCTGGACTGCTTTTCCAGACCTGGGTTTAATTCCCCTGACCAGTGTGATTTACTATTTTCATCATATTTTAAGCATGGAAGTCAGCGGTGAGCTAGTACCTGGACAAATATGAGCATTTAAGTGCAGGTGTATTTCTGAGCCATGAAAGATTTAATTGAGCTGTGATTCATGTTTTCAGGACCTGAAAAAAAGACTTGGTAGTTGTGGAAATCTAAAGGAGGCTTATAAATATAGTAGTTGTTGTGTTTGGGTTGAAAATGCTTTCTTAATATGCAAAAACTATCTTGCGTTCACTTTAGGAGCAAATGTAGGACCTTGGAGAAGCCTGATAGTTAACTTATGATAGGAGTTAAGAAGGGACAGTTAACACAAGAGTAAAAAGAGGGAGAGGGAGAAAACATGATGCTATCTAAACATCTGGCCCTCCTGTGGGGTGGGGTGGGGTGGGGAATCAGTCCTCTAACTGTTTGGTTCCCGGTGTAGTCAGTTATCAAAATGTCATTGGTTGGTTTGTTTTGTCTTTTCCTGCAAATGGCTTTGCGTCGCCTTTCCTTACGGAATCCTGTTTGTTCTTACCACCCTCTGTCAAATGCAGGTACACGTAGAACATTGCAGTGTGGTGGTGAGAACATGGGCTCTGGGACCAGATCCCAGAGTTGAATCAATGCATTGCCACTTAAGAGCTTTTTAAGCTTTGACTCTGACTACTTACTTGTCTGCCTCTATTTCCTCATCTGTAAAATGGGAATGAAGTGACATTGTAGGTCTAAAGGACATAACCTAGGATCTGCAGAGTAGTGAGGTCCCTGGTGGTCCTGGCGATGACCATGGTGATGATGGACATGGCCACACATGCTGCATGGGTGGCAGCCCAGCCCTTGGCACATTGTTCCCTCTGATAGTCTAGTCCTCCAGGTGTTCCTCAGTTCCTTCCATGTTATTTCTCCAGGGCCCTGCTTCCTTCCTTCTTCCCTTCAAGCACCTCTCTTTTTTTTTTATTTTTTTATTTTTTCAACCTCGCTCTTTTTATTTCTTCTTCGTTCTCTTTCCTTGCTGAAAGAAAGACATGCTCATTAAGCCACAGTTCACATAGTTTTCATTTCTGGTTCCTGGGGAACATGATTCTAAATACTTATTTTATTTCAGCATTTCCCAAAGAATGTTCTGAAGAACATAGGCCCATGGGGAAAATATGACCCTCTGAGAGATCTCAAGGCATCATGGCATTTTAAAGGTCCTGAGAAGTCCTGCAGTAGAGAAATCTGCTTAATGTTGTTCACCACCAAAGTTCCCGATTGACCCCTGGAACTGTTTTATCACATAACATTGATTAACATTTCTCAGAGCACACTTGGCAGTATCCTGTTCTGGCCACATTTGTTTCCATTTTGGTTCCTCTTATAGACATGCTATTTCACACCTCCCCTAGCCAGCACCAAAGCAGATGTGGTATTCATTCTTCCCTAGTTAAGGATGTGATCACCTGTGCCATAGCGGTATATAGAAAATCTGGCCTAAAGTGGACAGCTGGGATCAGCAGTTTTTCTGCAAAGGGCCAGATTGGAGGCTGTGCAAGCCATATGGTCTGTTTTGCGCCTACTCAGATCTGCTGTTTAGTGTGAGACGAGCCAGGGACCAAACGTCAAAGAATAAACCTGGTTGTGTTCCAATAAAACTTTACTTGCAAACAATGGGCAGGATTTAATGCAGGGCCCATAGTTTGTTGACAGCTGCTCTTAAACCATTTTGTGAAAGAATGCTTCATTCCAACACAGGAGAAAGCAGAACAGGCCCTCCACAAAACAGAGACTCCCTCATCTGGTTTCCCTGTCCTGTGTATTTTGGTGGATCTTGAGTAAACCATTCATGCTAGAGCAAAAAGTAAAAAAGCCAGAGATGTTTCATGAGAACCAAATTCCCAAGTCCTGATTTTGTCCTTCTTTCTTCTTTCTTTAGGTGAATGCATGCTCTTGTCTTTTTCGTGACTCTGTTGCTCACATGGTTTAGGATGAAGTGTTCTGTAAAATGTTTTATGCCCGTGTGAACTGCAGGGTGCCTGTCTTACGGAGGGAAGTTAAATCACTGAGCTTATGTCAGTTGCTTGACACAGTGATTGCAATCAGCAATGGAAAGTGGTTGGCCACAGCATCTATTAAGGTAGTTAAGAATGAGTTCACTCAGAACCAGACTCCCTGGGTGGGAATCTCTGCCATTAATTGTGTCATCCTCCTTGGTAAATCAGGGATAGTAACTTTATGGGTTGTTGTGAGGATTAAATTGGTGAATGTATGTAAAGGCCATAAAAAAATGCTTGGCACCTAGAGGTCCGTCAACAGATGAATGGATAAAGAAGATGTGGTATATATATACAATGGAATACTATGCAGCCATCAAAAGAAATGAAATCTTGCCGTTTGCAACAACGTGGATGGAACTAGAGGGTATTATGCTAAGCAAAATAAGTCAATCAGAGAAAGACAATTATCATATGATCTCTCTGATATGAGGAACTTGAAGGGCAGGGTGGGGGGTCGTGGGGGGTAGGGATGGAAAAAATGAAACAAGATGGGATTGGGAAGGAGACAAATCATAAGAGACTCTTAATCTCACGAAACAAACTGAGGGTTTCTGGGGGGTGGGAGGGTAGGGATAGGGTGGATGGGTTATGGGCATTGGGGAGGGTTTGTGCTATGGTGAGTGCTGTGAAAGGTGTAAGCCTGATGATTTACAGACCTGTACCCCTGGGGCAAATAATAATAATAATAATAATAATAATAATAATAATAATAATAATAATAATAAAATCAAGAGTAAAAAAAAATGCCTGGCACATAGAAATTGCTGTGTGCTACCTGTTATTATTATAGGCTATTTAATTCAATCTGTAGCACAGTTCCATTTTACTCATTGGGTTTTGTAAATTTCCCAGGCTTGCCTAGCTAAGAAATGGGGCAGAACCAGGATTGAAATCTCTTTCTAGTGACAAAGCCCATGATATTTCCACTCAGGTACAGGCCCTGACAGATTTAAGCCATTCAATAATATCTTTAAGGAGCCCCATCTTTGGGCATCTGGATGGCTCAGTAGGTTAAGCATCTGCCTTTGGCTCAGATCATGAGCCTGCGGTTCTGGGATTGAGTGCAGGGTCCGGAGATTGAGCCCCATGTTGGGCTTCCTGCTCAGCAGGGAGTCTGCTTTTCCCCTCTCCATCTGCCTCTACCCCCCCCACCCGGCTTGTGTTCTCACTTTCTCTCAAAAAAAAAAAAAAAAAAAAAACCCCCNAGCCTCCTCTTTTATCTTTCATTCTGATTTCCAGACTTTCCTATTCTTCCTTACCTAAACCCACAGCAGACAGTATTAATCAATGAGAGCTCTTTCTTTACTTTTCTCTTTCTTTCTTTTTTAACCAACTCTGTGATAGCTTTGGATTCCTTCTCAATCTAGCAATACGAAAGCCCCTATCCACTGATTAGAGTTGGCATGTATACTGAAACTTGGGGGCTCTGATTTTTGAAATATTTTTCTGGAGTCCTTGCCACTTTTGCCTTTCTTCCAAGGCAGAGCTAAGTCGCTTAGCCACTGCCAGGTCTTAAAACATTCTTTCCAGATTTGGCCAGAGGCCTGAGCTCTTTGGCATCTGGTAAAATAGCTCTCTGTGTAAGGTCTTCAGGGGCATTTTTAAACTTAACAGTCACTTCTCAGGTCCAGACCATTCTCCGAACTCTCCTCTTCTTCCTAGTCACAGGCTCCAGGACCTCAGCCTTCTTTCTGCTGCTCTTGAAGATGGCTTGCCTAGGGAATCCCTCTCTCAACACTGCCTGCGAGGCTCCATCTTTCTTCCTGTCCTGAAAGCCCATGGGCTCTTTAATGCCAAAGGCTTGGCTATTTACTACTGTAGAGAAGCCACCACACAGGAGTCACGCGGCCTAGAAAAGCGTACAAAACACGGGAAACTCAGTTCCTGGGCCTTCTTGTTTTGATGGTCAGAAAAAGGCTGATAAAAAGACCAGAGCCCTCTGCTTTTATTCCTTTACTAGATCCACAGTCCCCTCCTTCTGGCCTTTTTCCCCGAGTAATGGTACGCTGCCCCCTTTCTTCCTGGGATTGAGGAACTGAACAAGAACTTCTTTTCCTTTCTTTCTCTCTCCTGTTTCTCATCCATTCATTCCACACACATTTGTTGAGGTGCACAGAGGTGGGCAAACCACAGTGCCTGTTCTCAGTCACCTCACGATTTCGAGGAGAAGACGGGCACACCCTCAATGTTAGAACTGCGATCTGAGTACAGGGATAGGAATAGGAATGGAGACCAGGGGAGCACCCAGGCAGGGTATCGGGTAAGCTTCCTGCAGGAGATAATGCCTAAATTGAGTCTTGAAAGAACAAGTGACAGTTTAGTGGGGAGAGAGAAGGGAAAAGGGCATTCCAGGCAGAAGGGGTTACATGAACCAAAGTTCAAAGGCAAGAAAACATTCCTTTACATGCAGGAACCACGTTAACCCACAAGATGCTCTCCCAGGTTCTGCCCCAAACATTCCAGTTTCTCCCCACCCTGGGGTCTCTGCCTTTTATTCTATGGGGTCTTAGGACATCCCTCAGCCGGTCCCTGTAGCACATGTCCCTGAATTCCTCCATCGGATTTCTACCTCTTTACACCTCTGATCCCTCTACCAAATCCACATCATCAGCCTGTATCCAGGAGGTGCAAACATTTCTTGAGCACCTACTTCATCTACTAGAATGTATTAATCTATTGGAAAGAGTCCGCAAGTACCAGAAACAGCAACTTACAGCAGCTTACACAGAAAGTGCTGCCATCAGGAGATGAAACTGAAGACAGGGAGGATGCCAAATCTTTCTGATTTCATATTTTTAAAAAAGTTAGTAAGACAGGCTTTCTTTTGGAAGTCCATGATTCTCCAGGACTCCACTCCTGCCTTATATTCTGAAAGTTGCTCAGAAAGTTTCCTCCGAGCATCTGCTTCAGGAATTTTCTCTCCTTGGCTTACCACTGCTGTGCCTTGTGATTAGATATGCCATTGTCAGTTTCCTGGAGCCTCTTGTTTTGTCTTAAAGGGATTTTCGAGTAGGCAACATGCTGGACTGGGGAAAGATGAGCCCCCTTCTTGGACTAGTCAGTCCTCTCTCTCTGCTTCTGGCATGATCTCAGTAGTTACAGTCACTGAGCCGTCAGGGCAAGCAGACCAAACTTGACTGACGACGCTTCATCTGCAGCTTGACTCCCCTGCCTCCTGGGGTAGCCAGAATGGCCCTTCAAGACCTCCACCTCCTTGTGCTTAAAGAGCATGAGCTTTGAAGACAGAGAGTCCTCATTTCACATCCCTGCTCTGCCATTTAGTAGCTGTGTGGTTTTGAGCAAGTTACTGAACCTCTCTGAGCCACAATTTTCTCATTCAAACCCTGGGGATGGTAATATATCCACCTGAAAAGTGTTGTCAGAATTAAAGGAGACGATGGACCTGGTCAGCAGAGAGCTAGGTGCAAATTAAGTGTGCGATAAATGGTAGCTGTCACTATTCTCTAGCCCTGCAAACCTCTCCCCATAGGTGCACACAATCCTGGCCACAGGGAATGTATTTATAAGGGCTCTTGTGCAAGGAAATGTCATTCAGGGCAACTTAAGGAAGAAAGGAGAATTTATGGGTTTGACTAATGGGGATGCCCAGGGTGGAGGTGGGATCAGGGACTCAGATCCTTTTGCCCTTCCCCTCCTTCTCTCCTGTGGTATTAGATGGCCTTCCTTCATGGAGTGGGGAAGTAGGGGCATGAGGCCAGAGACCATCCTAAGCTTACATCATCTCAAAGAGTCAGCTGAATGCATATCATCTAAAATCATAAGTGGATAAAAGTACCCAAAATCAATATCCAAAGAGTCCTAAGTAACATGCTGCTTTGACTCAGTTGTCTCCTGGGTACAAGAGGTGAAGAGGAGAAGGGGCCAGTGCACATGTATCCTAAGTCTAGAGCCTGGGGAAATAAAAGGGGTGTTGTAGCTGGTTCTTTAGAGTGAATTAAAGAGTTTCCTATTGAAGAGTCTCCCAAGATCACTGCCAACAAGTTCTCACAACGCTGGGATTCATGAGGGACCCCCGGGGCGCTCTGACATCTGGCTTTTCATGCTGCGTCCCAGAGGTTCTCTCTGTCATGCTGCTGGTTTCTAAAGGTTAGTATTCCCTGTTTGCTGACTGCTGCCTCCAGTCAAATGTCAAGTTTAGAAGTTCCTTTGAAGGACTACAATGAAGAGGGATCAACTTAATTTTAAAATAAACTTTGGGTTTTCAAGACAAATTGTTATTTATTTTATTTTTTTAAATGGCCACACTCTTTTCTCTCTCTCTCTTTCTTCTTCTTCTTTTTTTAAATATTCTATTTATCTGAGAAGGAGAGAGAGAGCGAGCAAGTGAGAGCACAAGAGCTGGGGGAGGGAGAAGCAGACTCCTTGTTTAGCAGGGAGCCTGATGTGGGGCTCCAACCTGGGACCCCAGGATCATGACCCAAGCTCAAGGCAGACACTTAACCTACTGAGACACCCAAGCATCCCCTCCCCCTTTTAAAGATTTTATTTATTTAGATAAGTTCTTTCTTACAAAATTAAATACATATCTACCAAATGACCCCTCAATCTGATTTCTAAGTATTTACCATAGAGAACTGAAATCTTAAAAATCACACAGAAACCTATAAACAAGTGTTTACAGAAGCTCTGTTCATAATCATAAAACACAGGAAATAACTCAGATGTCCTTCAGTAGGTGAATGGGTGAACCATGGTACATCCATACAGTGGAATACTACTCAACAATGATAAAGGGAAAAACTAGTGACTCTGAACAGCAAGTATGAATTCCAAATACAGCATGCTAAGTGAAAGAAGAGAGTCTCAAAAGATTGCGGACTGCATGATTCCATTTATATGGCATTCTGGAAATGACAAAACTATAGGGACAGAGAACAGATTGGTGTTTGAGGGGCTAGGTGTTGGGCAGGGTCTGCCTGCAAAAGGGTAACACAAGAGAATTCTTTGGAGGTGTTAGAATTGTTATCTATTCCATTTTTTGTACAAGAATTAGTCCAAGATACAATAAATTCTTAGTATACAAATTTATGCATGTGTTAAAATACATAGAATGATATAACCAAAAAAGTGAATTCTACTATGTATAAATATTGAAATATTTAAAATTCAACAAACCAAATTTTGAAGCTGATAATATGCCTTTAATAAATTACTTGCATCACAGAAAGGAAGCCTATTTAAAACAAAACAAAACAAAACAAAAACACCAGGTATACTAAAACACAATTTGTGTTTCTCTGGGTGGAGCCTTCTTTCTCATTATGGAAGTTGGTAATATGAAATTTATGGAAAGTCAGAAGATCACAAAGAAGTCACCTTGTCAACAGTTATCAAAAAGTCTTGGCAGAAAAACAGTTCTCATAGGCCAGTTCTTTATTCTCTGAAGAAGCAGCTGGGCCTCTCCTGTTAAAAGATGTTGTTACTGGAATATATCTGGTTGATAGGCCTCTTAGACTTTGCGCTGAATTTGTATCATGCAAAGCCACAGAGTCTGTGTAAAAATTTGGCCTGGTAGCATCTGTGTGTGTGTGTGTGTGTGTGTGTGTGTGTGTTTAGATTCTCCTGTATGTAGCTATCTGTTTGAATAGATAATACAGCCCCATGATTCAACATTCTGTAGGTGCCAAGTCTTCTGTTTCTTAGAACCTATCAGTTAGGTCTGTTGCAACCATTCATATCTGGGGCCTATTTAATTGTTCGGGGCTGAGGGCCATGTTGGTTATTTATTTATTTATTTATTTATTTATTTATTTATTTATTTGTATGACAGAGAGAGAGAGAGAGAGAGAGAGAGAGAGAGATCACAAATAGGCAGAGAGGCAGGCAGAGAGAGAGGAGGAAGCAGCCTCCCCGCCGAGCACGGAGCCCGAAGTGGGGCTCGATCCCAGGACCCTGAGATCATGACCTGAGCTGAAGGCAGAGGCTTTAACCCACTGAGCCACCCAGGTGCCCCTACAATGTATTTTTTAAGCTTTAAAAAACACTATTCTAGAAAGAGTTCTATGGTCTTCTGCAGACTTTTGAGATTTATGTCTCAAAAAAGGTTAGGATTTCTTCCAGCAGCCATAGATTTGTGAGATTTAAGTAAAACGGACTCACATTTACCCACCAATAGCCCCTCCAAACTTCCCACGACTTCCTGATGGCTTACAGTCCCTTACGTTGAAAGTGCCCACAGCAGTTTGTCTGGGTTCCACCTCTTCCCCAGTCTCCATGTCCAACGAGAACCCCCTTTCCTGGATTTCCCCCAAACAGTAGGGTGGGGATAAGAAGGTGCAGAACATGGCAGAAGACTGTGGACTGAACATTGGGCCTCCCAGTTCTTGACAAGTCCTGGGGGCTATTATCACAAGGAAAGAAGTTCTCATGAGCAAGTGGCAGCCCCTGCAATGGGATCTTTCTCCTCCCCACATACTGTTCTTGGGCTGTGCCAGCCCCAGGATTCCAGTTCATCATTTATTTGGACCCATTTAACATGTTCTTGTTCTCATCCCTGCCCTCCCCATCCACGCATAGAAGACTTTGACTTCACGATAGCAAAGAGTTTTCTCTCTGAGGGGACCTCTGCTAGCAGTGAAAGGAGTCGTTATTTTTCCTCATTCTTGTGCAGTTTACAGGAATCTGAATGTAACACAAGAAACTTGTATTTTAGAGCTCATTGTGGATGAGTTTGAGCATTCACTCTCCTTTACCATCAGAATTTCTGTGGGAGTGTTTGAAAACATTGGTTTGGGGACTTTAATCAAGACAAACACTGATGGAGGGAGTTGCATGCATTTGAAATAAAATCAAAACCCCTTTACAGACAGCACAGTTTGTCTCCAATCTCATTTGGCCAGTCTCCCCTTTAGTCCATTCCATTCCAGTCACATTGAACTTCTTGCAGTGCTTAGAATACTTGCAGCTCTTGTTAGCCACGGGAGCTTTGTGCCTGCTGTTTCCTTTCCTTTGCACTTTTCTGTTTCCTTCTACATTCTCCTGCTGGTTCCAACTCTTCCTTCTGATCAAATGCCATCTCATCAATGAGGTTTTTCCTGATTTCTCTTCCTGAAATGCTGCCCAACTCTCTTTATCTTTATCCCAGGACCTCTGTTGGTTCCTTCATATCTCTTACCATAATCTATTTTATCTGTTACTTTTTAATATCTGTTTTCTCCACAGGATTGAAAGCTCCATGATGATAGGCACTGGGACTGATTTGTTCATTGGTGAATCCCTAGAACCTAGCACAGTGCTGGGTTTTTAGTAGGATCTCAATAAATCCTCATGGAATGAATGATTGAATTTAGTGTAAGGTATAATTCTGTTTCCACAAGGGGTCCCTGAGGATGTAAAAATTTCCTTGTCAAAGGAATGCAGTTATAATGGCAGAAAATATGCATGGGGTTGATATTTTAGATCAAGGAGACGTTCTTATGTGACATTTCTTTGGTTAGCACCATCTGACTTGCTAACCCAGAGAGCTGACAGGACTCTTTTTGGAGAAGGTATAAAACAAAAACAAAAACAAAACAAAGGATCCTGAAGACAAAAGATTACCCCTTGGAGGCCCTTTGTACTGTTTGTACAGCCAGAGAAATTAATTGGAAGAGGGAAACTATACATCCAAGAAATATTCATTTCCAAAGTTCTAGATTCAGAACAATAAAGAATGAGTCCAGAGTTTGCCACATAGCAGACCATCAAAGACATGGTCCTTAATCATTGTATGATGACTTTTGGGTTGATTCTGTTTTAAATAAATTTTTTTTTCTTCAGTCCACAGGTCACAGTTTTTGTCTGCGTGAATACACATGGCTTTGTTACGAAAAAGTAAGATTATGGCTTTTAACAATCATAATTATTAAAAATAGATATTTTAAAGGACTGTTTTGATGCTAGATCTTGGCTTTTAAAAAAAAAATCCTTTGATTTTCATGGACAGGTTTCCCACAGACAATTCTTGGAATCATCATTTCAGGATGATGCCCGTGGAAAGTTGTTAAATATTTTGTTCAGAGGTGGATTTATCCTGAGAGGGGTCATACATTTCTATAAACTTATAATTTATTTTCTCATTTTAAATAAATATTCATGTTCCTATTTAATTTAACAGTTTAATTTCATGTTCCTCTTCTTTTTTATTATTATTTTAAATTTTTTTATGGTGAGCAGCAAAGTTTATTGAGCAATAGTGAAAACCTCCCAAATAGGGAGGGGACCCGAGAGGGTTGCCCTCATGTTCCTAGTCTTAAAGAATCACCTTCAATTACATAATCTTCAAGCCCCATCAAAACCTGGATTTGCCCTTGATTTTGGATCTAGTGGTTTGTGAACCTGGGAGGAAAACATAGTAATCTAATTGTGTTGTTGTTGGCCTCAGGGTAGAGTTGCCTGGGGCAGCAGATGAAAAGACAAGATAGACAGTTAGATATGAATTTCAGATTAACTATGAATGGTATTTTAGTGTAAGTATATCCCAAATATTGCATAGGACATACTTATACTAACAACAACAACAACAACAAAATAGAGGTGGCGGTAGACATTGAGTTGCTTCCCCAAACTGGCTGTGGCAGGTAAATGTTAATCAGACATATTAATAAACTATAGGACTTTGTTCCTTATCTTCTATTTCTCTATAGTTTGGTTTTAAACTGAGTCTAGTATTCAGTTGTCCCTGGCTGAATCTGAGAATCCAGAAAGGCAGAGGGGAGCTGGATGTTAGCACAATAGAATCATTGAGTCTCAGAATGTAGTTCTGGAAGACGTCCATGAAGACCGACTCCTTCCTTTTACAAGTGTGAAGACAAAGGCCTAGGAGCCAGGAAATAGAACAGTATGAAATGTAAATACCTTGATGCACAAAAGCAGGAAATGATAACACGTAACAATTGTAATGTGTTTATTAGGCCTAAATTGCCTCTGTTAACTCTCAAAACATGCATGTGAGACAATGATTAATATTATAATTATAATCTTCATAGAGCAGATGAGCAAACTGAGGCTCAGAGAAGTTAAATAACCTGCCCAAAACTCCAAAGCTAAGAGGTGATAGAAACAATATTTGAATCTCACTTGAAATCCTAGCACTTTCCTCTCCTACCAACATTTTCCAGACTTCAAGTACTTATGCTCCATGTAGAGCAATGCACTCCTTCTCAACTTCTCATCATCTGTGTTTCTTCTGTCCTATGCATGACTTAGTTTCCTTTGACTCACTTAAAGAATTACGTGTACTTTGTCATAGAAAGTGTATATCCTTGCTGTAAATAGAATAAGCTAGCTCCTATCATAAAAAGAAGGTGATTAAACAAATATATACGATTAGAACAATGTTACTCAATTCTGGGTTGCTTTTGTTTCCTGCCTGCACCTAAAATTAAACTGATTTCTCACGCTGTGATTTAATGTTACTCAATGCCACGATCATGGACCTCCTAAACCATCTCATGTACCATCAGTGTCTTGTGCTCTGTATTAGGAAAACACTGTCCTATATCACTCTGCTTCTCAGTAGATCCCAAGGGCAAGCATCACTGTTCTGGAATAGATGGTGCTGGATGCTTAGAACTGGAAGAGGTATTTGGGTCTTCCAGCTTCTCACTCAGGGCAAGAATTTTCTGTATGTCATGTTTGACCAGTGGTTGAATTAACTGAGAAGCAGCTGTGTGTTATAATAGCTGAGAACATGTATTCTTAAGAAGTACTGGCTCATCATAGGCATTATATAAATGTTAGCTATCAATTGCAATAGAGTATTCACGCACGGAAAGTGGCTCCCAAGGAAGCATCATGCAGACATTTAGGTTGTAGCCTCTGCCATCAGACCACCCGGGGGCAGCCCGGGATCCTCCTGAAACTACTGCTCCGTATCCTTGAGCATCAACAGCATCCCAGGTTAACTGTCTACTGCACGTGCCGTCTGCTTAAAGGTCCCAGACCACCACTGCTCTGCGTGTCAGGGAAGGCATCTGCTCCTATGACTATTCTAAACTTTCCCCAAATTTCAGCTTGATAGGTTACATTTGAATGTGTTTCTGTTTTTATTTCAGTTAATCAGGTGTTGCTGTTCCTTCTGATTGTGACCCTCTGTGGGATCCTGTATAAGAAAGTTCATAAGGGGACTGTGCTCAGGAATGAAACAGGTATGCTAACGGAAATAAGCCAGTCACCGAAAGACAAGTACTGAGTGAGTCTTCTTATGTGAGGTCCTTAGACAGTCAAAATTATCCAGACAGAAAATCTAATGGTGGTTGCCAGGGGCTAGGGGGGAGGGGGAATAGGAAGTTCTTGCTTAATGGGTAAAAGTTGTAGTTTTATTAGATGAATTTCTAAAACCCTTGTTTTAGATGGGTTATGGGAATGGACAGTGGCAAGATTTGTACAACTGTGTGAATTATTTAATACACCGAACTGTGCATTTAAAAATGGTGAAGGTGATAAAGTTTTTGTGTTTTTTACCACAGTAAAAAGAATTTTTAAAAAAGGAACAAAGCAGATAAGCATGTAATCCGTCAAGATGGAATACCTAGGACTGCGGTTTAAATGTGTTCCTTTGATGCCTTTCAGTAGCTGGATTCAGAGACAAGCCACAATTTGGTCAGATCTCAAGGACCTGCTTGTAGAATATCCACCCAATGCCAACTTTTCAGTGATGTTCTAGAATGATCAGTGCTACTCAAACTTTAGCACATATAAGAATCACAATTAGGGTGTGTTAAAACACAATATTTGGACCCACCCTGAGAAATTTTGAATTGTAGGTTTGGGGTGAGGCCTGAGAATTTGCATTTCTAATAAGCTCCCAGTGACACTTGGTTTTTGGACTACACTTTGGGTTGCTTGTTTCACATCCATCCTTTGAGTCTCAATAATTTTGATTATGAAAATTGCCTTCTCTTCTCCCCGCTGGTTCATTCCCATCAGCGTGCCAATAGCCTCCGAATTTTCAACTTAAAAAAGATCCTGTATTGACCCTATATCCTCTTCCAGCTGTGCCGAGGAGCCCAGTTTCCCTCCCGAGGGGTCAATTGCTTAAATTGGCACCTTCACGACCTCTGAACACACAAAATCAACCCACACAAAAATTAAGAAAAGAACTGATAGCATGTATGTTATGTTATATTATATTATTTATAAAGATTTTATTTTTAAGTAATCTTTACACCCACTGTGGAGCTCAAACTCACAACCCTGAGATCAAGAGTCTCACACTTCTCCAGCTGAGCCAACCAGATGCCCCTCTTTTTAGATAATTTAATTTTTATATTGATCAAACAAATACATTTATGGAAAATGCAGAAGACAAAAATATTACCTGTTTCTGTATCAGCCAAAGACAAATACAGTTAATATTTTGGTGCATTATATACATTCATCTCACACTTTTTTTCTTTTTTTTTCTTTTTTTNAGGCAGAGAGGCAGGCAGAGAGAGAGGAGAGAGGAGGAAGCAGGCTCCCTGCCGAGCAGAGAGCCCGATGTGGGCCTCGATCCCAGGACCCTGGGATCATGACCTGAGCCGAAGGCAGTGGCTTTAACCCACTGAGCCACCCAGGCGCCCTCACACTTTTTTTCTTAAGCCAGCTTAGGCACTGGACATATAACAGTGAAAAAAACAAGGTCCCTGTTCTCACAAAGTTGACTTGTCTTAATATAAAAAATTCATTAAAAAAAAAAGTTAAGGGGTACCTGCGTGGCTCAGTCGGTTAAGCATCTGACTTTGGCTCAGGTCATGATCTCAGGGTCCTGGGATGGGGCCCAAATAGGGCTCCATGCTCAGTGGGGAGTCCGCTTCTCCCTCTCCCTCTGCCCCTTTCCCTTGCTCATGCTCTCTCTCACACACTCTCTCTCTCTCATCAAACAAACAACAGTTAAAAACATGTGTCATCTGGTCTAAATGAACATGAGGAGCATCTGGAAAGAGAATGATTCCACATAAAGACATGTATACAGTGTTTCTAGGGCGTTATTCTTTGTAGCCGCAAACTGGAAACAATCCACATGTGAATCAACTCGAGATTAGATAAAATGTAGTGTATTGACACAATGAAGTCCTTTTCAACAATAAAAAGGAACACAGTTTCTTGTACACATTTTTATACACAAAGTCTGTTAAACAAACCTGCTGGTGTACCTCATCAGATTGCCAATTATTAAAATATCACTACTGTCCAATGTAGGACAAAGTAGGGAGAAGTAAAAGTCACATCAAAATAGAGATATGACTTGTTAAACTCTTTTTTGGTATCTCTTAAAAACAACAATGTTTATGTCTTTTGATGCTAATATGTAACTATAATGAATCTCACTTATGGAAATAAAAAATCTGCACATATTGATGAATCTACAAAGATATCTATGTATATATATATGAATGCATATATATAGACACACATAAATAAAACACATGTAGAAATAAATGCTGTTCCACATGTATGTGCACACATGCATATACACGTATACCCCCATACGTATGCATACATGCTGATCTGGGAAGCTTTGGAATATATTTATTTTTTAATATATTATATATATATATACCCATATGCAGATCCTTGTTTATATTATATAAAGAAGACAATATGTGAAGGGAAAAAAGTGGCAGAATATTGTGTCAGATATTATCCCGTTTTTTAAAAAAGATTTATTTATTTATTTGACAGAGAAAGAGACCACAAGTAGGCAGAGAGGCAGGCAGAGAGAGAGGAGGAAGCAGGCTCCCTGCTGAGCAGAGATCCCAGGACCCTGGGATCATGACCTGAGCCGAAGGCAGAGGCCTTAACCCACTGAGCCACCCAGGTGCCCTACTATCCCGTTTTCATTGTTAATATATGTGTATAGTATATAGAAGCACGTGCGAATGTGTGTAAAAGGAGAGGGCTACACACCAAATGGTTAAGACCCCAGGTGATCAGGACTGAAGGAAAGAAGGAAAGGACCCTCCAAAGTCACGGGTGTTATATGCAACTGATGAATTATTGAACACTGCATCTGAAACTAATGATGTACTTACTCTATGTTGGCTAATTGAATTTAAATTTTAAAAAAAAGTCATTCCTCAAAAAAAAAAAAAGGAACACAGGAATATGTGCTCTTCAGTGGATAAATCTCACAGAGATTATGCTGCATGAAAGAAGTCAGACCTGAAAGCCCACATATTATACAATTCCATGTAGAGAAATTTCTAGAAAAGGTAAATATACAGAGACAGAAAAGAGAGCCATGGTTGCCTGGGGCTGGGAGTGGAAGTGGATTGACTGCAACCCAATTTAAGGGAACTTTTCAGGGAGGTGGAAATGTCCTAAATGGGATTGTGATGATGGATGGTTGTGCAACTCTTATCAATTTACTAGAAATCATGGAACTCTATACCTACAGTAGGAAATTTCAAGGAAATTCCAAAATTTCCAAATTTTAAGAAATCTGTATTAGTCAGCCTGGGCTGCCTTAACAAAATACCACAGAGTAGGTGGCCTAAACAAAAGACATTTATTTTCTCACAGCTCTTGAGGCTGGAAGTCCAAGATCCAGGTGCTGGCAGTGTTGGTTTCTCCCAAGACTTCGCTTCTAGGCTCACAGTTCTCCCCATGTCCCCAGATGACCTTTTCTGAGTGTTTACATCTCTGGTGTCCCTGCCTCTCTATAAGGACATCAGTCATACTGGACTAAGGCCCCACCCTAATGGCCTCATTTTTCACTTAATTACTCTTTAAAGGGTCTCTCTTCGAATGCAGTCACATTCTGAGTTACTAGGGGTTAGGGCTTCAATATATCAATTTATGCAATTCAGTCCATAATGATAAATTATGCCTCAGTAGAGAAAGGAAGCCATACAAGGTCAAAAGTTGTCTGAACTTCAAGTTCTTTCCTTCTCACCCTTCACTCCCTGCCCATAAACCAACACATTTGGCCAGTTGAATCCCACTGCAAACTCCTTTCTCCATGGAGAGAAATGAATAGCTTTTGTAACAGCTGTTAAAACAACTGTAAGGAAATGCACATCCTCGCTTATTAATTAGCCATATACAGATAAACAAAGTGTTTGGAGCACACGAATGGGTCCAGTGTCACATTTTTATCCCATGCAGTGTTAAATAAAAAAGAATCAGTGTTATGAACTACCATTCAAAAGAATATAGTGTTGACGTGGAAAGATGTCTGTGCTATGTTAAGTAGAAAAAGCCAAGTTGCCGAAAACCATGAAAAGTATGATTTCATTTTGGTTTTAAAATAATACATGTACGTGGTATATTTCCTTTTGAATGACATGCAGAAGGATTTGAGAGGCTTGCACTACACCTGTAACAGAGCTCTCTACCTTTGGAATGGGAGTGGAGAGGTCTGAAGAAAATCATCATGGTTTATTGCAATTTGGGGCTGGAATTTTTTTTTTAAAGATTTTTTACTTACTTATGTGAGAGAGAGAGACAGAGAGGGAGAGAGAACATGAGCGGGGTGAGAGGCAGAGGGAGAAGCAGACTCCCTGCTGAGCCAGGAGTGCCATGCCGAGCTCGATCCTGGGACTCCAGGATCATGACCTGAGCCAAAGGCAGATGCTTAACCGACTTAGCCACCCCGGTACACCTGGAATTTTTTTCAAGAAGTGCACGTTAGTATTTTTAATAGACTTTCTTTTAGGGGCGCCTGGATGACTCAGCTGGTTAAGCATCTGCCTTTGGCTCAGGTGATGATCCCAGAGTCCTGGGATTGAGTCCCACATCGGACTCCCTGCTCAGGGGGGAGACTGCTTCTCTCTCTCCCTCTACTGCTCCCCCTGCTTGTGCTCTCTCGCTCATATGCTCTCCCTCTCTTAAATAAATAAATAAAATCTTTAAAAAATCAGACTTAATTTTTTTAAAAGAGCAGTTTTAGGTTCATAGGAAAACTGAGTGGAAGGTACAGCTATGTCCCATATAACTCTTGCCCCTACACACACACACACACACACACACACACACACACACACACACACACAGCTTCCCCCATTATTAAGATCTCCTGTGAGATGGTACATTAGTGACAACTCATGAACCTTCATGGGCATGTCATTATCACCCAGTGTCCACAGTTTGTACCATTAAGGTTCACTTCTGCTTCTGATGTACATGGGCTATGAGAAATGTGTAGTGACATTTATCTACCATTCTAGAACACAGAATCAGTGAAACTCCTCTGTGCTCCACCTATCCCATATTAACTTTTCTATTTTCAAAGACAGTAATTCAAAGAACTAGTGTTATAAGGTAACGTCCAGAAACCCTGTCAAGTCACATGCTGAAGAAAAGCATGCTGCCATTTTGTGTTTTCTCCTGATAATGACATTCGATGTAATCTTCTAATAATTTAGCTGCTGATTCACTCCTGGCCCGTTTGAGGTGAGGCAAGTTTACATGCTTGGGTAAAAAGACCCTAATTTGAAAGGAGGTTCAGAGACTTGGCGTTGGGAGAGCAGACATTTCACTTTTTCTAGGAACGGGCATGGTCTGATAAGAGCGGCTGTGGGAACAGACTAGTCCAATGTAATACACTCCTAGTCCACACCGCCATTGGTATGGTGCTTTCTAGAGATTTTATGGGCACCAAGCTGCTAGATCTTTTGATGAATTGGCTTAGGCATCCACGGGCAAAACAGATCCAAATACAGTGGATGATTCCCCAAGAAGCTGCAACAATGAAACACGAGTGAAGAATTTACAGTTGGTAAATTTTTCCCCCTCTTTCTCCAGTGGGCCTTCATTCCTATTCTGCCCAGGGAAGGCTTCTTGGCAGAGAGCGGTGTTTTTGGCTCAGGTGAGCTTCCAGCTCCTCTGACTGGCAGAGGCTCCTGAGAAGCATGCCCGTGTGATGTGTCCGCAGCAGGGCTGTAAACTTGATGTTTGACCGCTTGGGGTGGCCCTCTTTCCTGGGGACACCTTTCTCCTCCCTTATTCTGCCTGTTGGCTGACAGCCTGGCTCTGCCCCAGCTTTCCAGCCCTACTCTCTCTCTTTGTGCCAGGAGTAGCCCAGGAATCATTCCTCCAAAGCCCTGTTCTGTAAGAGCTGCACATCAGTTCAGTTAAATCCAGCAAACTTTTATTAAGTGCTTCCTAGGTGCCAGACTCCATGGGGATAATATAATGAGCTCACAGTCTAGCCAGGGAGACAGACATATGAATAGATGCTTTGTGTGCAGTGGGGTAAATGCTCAAAGAGAGGTAGTTAATAACTTCATCCATCCATTCATCCATCCCTCCAAGACAGAATGAGACTCTGCCGTGTTCCAGGCACTGTGCTAGCTGCAAGTGAACAGACAGAGATGAACAAGATACTGTCCCAGCCCTCACGGAGCTCCCAGTGTAATGGGAAAGGAAAGACATGCAACCCAAAACATTGCGATGCAGCTGCTAAATCCAGCCACAAACAGGGCCAAAGTGAGCACAGATGGGAGGGAGCTAATTTGTATAAGGAGCTGTGAAGTCTTCCCGGAGGGTCTGATCTGGACTGACCGCGTCGGAGTTAGCCACGCAGGAAAGGATGGAAGGAGAGTTCCAGGCATCAGGAACAGTGTGTGCAAAGGCACCGAGGAAAGGGACACCCTGCCTGGTGCAGTATTCCGGGGACCGCAAGTGGTTTGGTATTGCTGGAATGGAAGCAGTCCAAGCTAGGAGAGTGAGCAGGGGCTGGGTCATGAGGCATCCTTTGTGCCAGGCAAAGGGAAGGTGGCTTTACCTTATGGGAACCACTGGAGGCTGGGAAGCAGGGAAGAACATAGTCGGATTTCTGTTTGGGGTAGTTCACTTCACCGCCTGCAGGCGACATGCCACATGATTAGGAAACCTGCCCAAGATGACAGTTTAGTCCAAAAGGAATAATCCCTTAAGAAATATTTTCTTTTTTGTTTATAAAACTAACCATGGTTACCTTAGAGAATTTGGAAAACATAAGAGATGCAAATAAGGAAATTGAAATCACTCATAATTCCATAAACAGATGTAGATCCATTTGAAAATACGTATGTCTGTGTATATCATATCGGGATCATACACTAGATGAGATTCCTGGGGTGATTCTGTGCACCAAATCCTAGAGAGAGTTTTGTATTCTTTTCCCCCTTAACATTATATTATGAGCATGCTTTCATGTCACTAAGGATGCTGTGAACACAAACTCATTCTCGAGGTGGACGTGTCTGTTGTGTAGCCAGTCTGTGGAAGAGATACAGGAGGAGAAGGGGCAGACCCTTCAGTGTTCCTTAGGTTAGAAAAGCACAGGGCCTGGTAGTTAGTTTAATGTATATTTGTTGGACTAAAAACTTCTAGAATTACCCTGCTTCTGAGTGGTATTTTGCAAAAAGTATCTGTGAAGAGAGAGTGAGTATAAGTAAAAACCAGAAGGGCATCGAATCGTGGATACTCTACATACTGTTAATTATTACCCTTCATCCTAGAAAATTACACTGTGGTGCCAAAATGTGATGTTACAACACCAGTATTTTATATCACAGCCACAGCTCAAAAGAACAATCAATTATTCATCTTGTACGTTAGTCATGCTCTTTCATTTACCACTTTTCTCTTGCTATCAACTTTTGAGACACTTGACTAGAGGGTGGATAAGAGAAGGAAGATCACAGGCAGTAGATTTCATAGCAGCATAGGCGGGGTAAATATTCCAATTTAGGAAAGAGCTGGGGAGCTGGGGAACTTTTGACTCAAACGAGGCTTTCATTTCTTCACGTATTTTTCAACTATGTGTCTGTGTTAGGCTATCTGATTGGCTTCTGTAAGACAGCTCCAAAATAATAATGCCCGAAGCAAAACAGAACTTTATTTTCTCTCAACTGAAAGTGTGATGTGTCTGCTCCATAGTCACCCAGATCAAGATTCCGCCTCTCTTAGGGTTTTGGTGTCCTCCACAGGTAGTTTCCATCTGGTGGTCCAAGATGGCTGCCCTAAGTCCTGTCATCATATCCCTATTCCAGACAATGGGAAGGGGGAAAGGAAGAGGGGAGGCCAGCACATTGCTTTCAAAGGCAAACCCAGTAGTCACACACATACCTGCATTAACCTCCCAGTGGTCTGAACTCGATCACACAGACTCGGGGAGTCTGAGAAATAGATCCTTCGTGGTTGGCTGTGTGCCGGCTAAAATTCCAACATCCTAAGGGAAGAAGAGACCGGGTGTTGCAGAACAGTCGGCAGTGTCTTCCACACTATGCTGTCTTCCCCCAGGAGTGTGGAAGGCAATCTGAACTGACCCTACTTTGAAATTTCTTCATAGTCTAAGACACTGATTTTGATGTTTCCAGACGATGACTCCGAGCCTCCTGAGGAAATGGAGGAGGAGATTCCTGTGGTGATTTGTGCCGCGGCAGGAAGAATGGGTGCCACCATGGCTGCCATCAACAGCATCTACAGCAACACTGACGCCAACATTCTGTTCTATGTCGTGGGACTCCGGAACACTCTATCTCGAATCCGGTAATTTGTGCACTATAGACTTTGGAGTTTTCTACTTTGGAAAACTTCGGAGTTTTCATCTTTCTTATCTTCCCTTAAATGGATCTTCCTATGTTTTGGATTCGATAAATGTCATTTGAATTAATTCGAGGTTTACTTGGTGACCTGATGAATGTGTTGCCTAGCTAGGGAAGTTTCAGCAAAAGCCTCCCTAATCTGGTAGGGCAGTGCATCATTCTGCCGAAATGAATTGTCTAATGAACTAAAGAATTGCAATCCTTAAGCAGGCTATGTGGAAGTCTTTCTTTCTAAAATGGTTCTCTTTTCTCTGCTTGCTTAGCCTGGGAGGATATTAATATAATATCATTTTACTGTGACCCGGATCTTCACTAATTATAATTTTTGAACTGCAAAGCACTGTTTCCTATCACACAACACACTAAAAAAATAAGTTGGAAATGGATTTAGAAGAAATAAACAGAAAATCAAATTTTAAACTATTATAAAAAAATGCAGGCTTTGCTATGGAAAATGACTGTGAGCACAAAAATCATAAGAAAAAAATGGACAGATTTTACCACTTAATATTAAAAATCTTATTTATTTACTTTTTTTAAAAAGAATCCAAGTATTGGCATAAGTGATAAAGACTTTATTTATGTATTTATTTACCCATTTTAAAGATTTTTAAAATTTATTTGAGAGAGAGAGAGAGAGAGAGAAATAGAGAGCGAGAGCATGAGCCAGGGGAGGGGCGGAGAGAGAGGGAGAAGCAGACTCCTCGCTGAGCAGGGAGCCCAACCTGGGTCTCAGTCCCAGGACACAAGATTATGACCTGAGCTGAGGGCAGATACTTAACTGACTGAGCCACCCAGGTGCCCTGAAAAACTTTTAAATGATGAAAAACGCTGTAAGTGAAATTAATCATACCACAGACTAGACAAAATATTTTCAACATGTATTATAGATGAAAGATTACTATCCAAAGTATAAAAAGAATCCTTAAAAAAAATTTTAAACATACAAACATCTAGAAAAATGAGCATAGAATACAAGCAAACAATTCACAGAAGAAAAAATACAAATGGTCAACAAAGATAAAAAAGGTAGTCTGTGTTACTCACAGGGAAATGCAAATTCAAATGACAATGACATATAATTTTTCACTCATCGAGATGGTAAAAATTAGGACAGCAATATCCAGTGCAAGAAAATGGATGTGCTTATTTCTTATTTAAACAATGTATACTTTGTAAATTGGTAAAATATTTTGAGAGAGCAATATGGCAATGTCTAATAAAATTTTGTATGCATCAAGCTGCGGCAGCCACTGTGGAAGCCACTGTGGAAGACAGTAGGGAGGTTCCTCAAAAAGTTAAAAATAGAGCTACCTGACAATCCAGTAAATGCACTATGGGCTATTTACCCCCAAAATAAAAAAACTCTAACTCAAAGTGATACATGCACTCCTACCTTTGTAGCTGCCTTATTTACAATAGCCAAATCAAGGCAGCCGCCCAAGTGTCCATGGACAGATGAATGGATAAAGAAGAGATGGTATGTACATACAATGGAGTATTAGCCATAAAAAGGAATGAAATCTTGCCACTTGCAATGATGTGAATGGAGCTAGATTGTACTGTGCTAAGTGAAATAAATCAGTCGGAGAAAAACAAATAACATATAGTTTCGCTCATATGTAGAATGTAAGAAACAAAAAAATGAGCAAAGGAAAAAAGAGAGAGAGAGAGATTGACCGAGAAACACTCTTAACCATAGAGAACAAATTGCTGGTTCCCAGGGGGGCGGTGGGCTGGGGACTGGGTAAAACAGGAGATGGGGATTCAGGAGGGCACTTGTGATGAGCACTGGGTGTTGTATGGAAGTGTTGAATCACTGTAGTGTACACCTGAAACTAATAGTACACTTCAGGTTAACTAACTGGAATTTAAATTTAAAAAAATGTTATATGCATATATAGTTTGACTCACCACACCATTTCCACTGCTAGGAATGTGGTACAGAAATTCTAATACATATTACCAAAATATAGGTACAACAGTGTTAATTTCAGCATTATATGAAATAGAAAAAAATTGCTAAGTGCTTATATGTCCATTAGACATTCAATATATAGAAGAATATTGAAACGAACTGTGGAATATGACCCCGCTGTTAGAAGAGAAAGAAGGCAATGTGGTACACTGACAAAGATCCTTGAGGCGTATTGGACAGTGGGAGGCACACTTTGCAGCACATCTCATATGCTGTGATCCATTCTACGAGTGTCTTCTCCATTCAGGCTGCTGGGACAGAATGCTCCAGACCGGGCGGCTTATAAAAATAGAAATGTATTTCTCACAGTTCTGGAGGCTGTGAAGCCCAAGATCTAGGTCCCAGCCGATTCCACATCTGGTAAGGGCCTGCTTCCTGGTTCACAGAAGGCTGCGTTTTTGCTCTGTCCTCCAGTGGTGGAACCGTTAAGGGAGTTCACTGGGGTCTCTGTTGTAAGGCCCTAATCCCACTCACAAGGGCTCCACCCTTTAGGACCAGATCATCTTCTGAAGGCCACACCTCCAAATGTCATCATGCTGAGGATTAGGTTTCAACATATGAATTTGGGGAGGAGGGGACAAAAACATTTAGTTTATAGCTTTAAAAATAAAACACCAGGGGCACCTGGCTGGCTCAGTGGGTAGAGCATGCGACTCTAGATCTCAGGGTTGTGAGTTCAAGCCCCACACTGGGTGTAGTGGTTATTTAAGAATAAAATGTTAAAAAAAAGGGGTGGGGCACCTGGGTGGCTCAGTCAATTAAGCATCTGCCCTGGGGTCAGGTCATGATCCCAGAATCCTGGGATTGGTCCCATGTTGGGCTCTCCACTCAGTGGGGAGCCTGCTTCTTCTGTCCCTCTGTCTGTCATTCCCCCTGCTTGTGCTTTCTCTCTCTCTCTCTCTTTCTGTGTCCAATAAATAAATAAATAAAATCTTTTTAAAAATCTTAAAAAAAACCCAAACTAGAAATGCGTACATGTACATAAATGTGTTTCTGTAAAGAAAAAGACCCAAAGACCTCCATCTGTTAACAATGGCTACCTCTGGGGAGGGTGGAGGGGTTGGGGAGATCAGTGATGAAGGGAAGTTCAAGGTATTTCAAGTGTTATTTCCATTTTTCAGGATGAGAATGGGGGTGACTGGGTGGCTCAGTCGGTTAAGTGTCTGTCTTCGGCTCAGGTCATGATCCCAGGGTCCTGGGATCGCTCCACGTTGGGCTCCTTGCTCAGCAGGGAGCCTGCTTCTCCTTCTGCCTCTGCCCCTCCCCCGCGTCATGCTCTGTCTCTCACTTATTCTCTCCCTCAAATAAATAAAATCTTAAAAAAATAAAGGAAGAAAGAGTTTATTTTTCTTAAGTTTATTTATTTATCTTAGTAATCTTTACACCCAATGTGGGGCTTGAACTCATGACCCCAAGGTCAAGATCTTCCAACTGAGCCTGCCAGGCTCCCCGAGAATGTATTTATGTATGACTTTTATAATTAGATTTTTAAGTCCTAGCACTATTAGGAGGTACTGTGATAGGAAGACACTTGCTCCTAATCTAAATGGTCCTTGACTCCTGTGGGTTTTGAGGGCTTATGTATACGTTCTAGATTTTCTGTCTCATATCGCACTCTTCTTATCATTTATTGTTGCATATTGTTCCCTTAGCCTGCTGTTAACAGCCCTGTAATTATCAGTGGGTATGAAAACCAGATAGCCAAACCCCAAAGGGTAGCATGTGTAATATGTTCGGAGCAAGGGTTTGTACTTGAACAAAAGGCATGAGCTCCAGGCTTCTGAGCCAGGATCGTCTCCCAGGTCTTGGTTGTGTAGTCCACTACCCTTGGTTTTAAATAATTGAAAACAAAAACCCCTCTTTTCATTGAAGTATAACACAAAAACAGAATATTGCATAAATCCTGTGTGTAGCTTAGTGAGTCATCACAAAGTAAACAGACCCCCACGTAACAACCACCCCCCCCAACGTGGTGTGGTCAGTCTTTTTAACTTTGCCATTCTAACAGGTGTCCAGGGCTATCTCATTGTGATTTACCTTGAGAGCCCTTTATAGCTAATAGTGTGAGCACGGCTTTCCCCACATGTCTTGACCACTGAGATGTACATGTGTGAGTCTCTTGCCAGTTTTTAGTTGGATTGCCTATCTTGTTGACATGACTTCTCCCCTTCTCCAGATTTATTGAGATATAATTGACGTAGAACATTGTGTAAATGACTGGGTTTTATGGTTCAAATTTTGCAGATCTAAATGTTATTCAGAAGATTGACTCTTGTCGATTTTGGAGCGACAACACTACCATGTGTGGCTTTAGTCGTTGACAATCATGTTTTGAGAGAATTTTTACCAAGAATTATATTATGAATTGGATAAAAGATAGTCACACATTGTGTGAGACTGAGCGAACATGAGGGGAGAAGGTGGGGACAGGGAGGAGGAGAAAGTGGGAGGCGAGGACAGATTGGGAGCAATGAGAAGCAGAGACAGAGACGAGGATAACTTCAAATCATTCTTGGAGTCCAGACAGCAGAGTAAGAATGACTTCCATCGAGTCGAAGATTCCAAATGTCCTGCTTCATAACTTGATAAATCTGTTAGCCCGTGGCAGGAACATTTTTGTTCTTTCAGCTTCCTGTGGAGATTATGTGGATCTGGGGAGATACTTGGTTATTACTGTTTTGCTTCATTTCCTTTGCAGAGTTATGTGAATTAAAGGAAAAAAGGAGGAAAGATTTGAAGCAGGACCAGATTGAGAAAAAAAAAAATCAGAAGGATTTATAGGCTAAACTCTACTAAGGTTATACACAGTTTATTTTTAACTTTCTAAGGAGGCAACAGATTGACTCTGAGTCAATAGGCATATTGAGGAAAGGTTGGAGGTGTACACTAGAGCTTTCTTTTTGTGGTTTTTTTTTTATCTTCTCTGTAGAAAATGGATCGAACATTCTAAACTAAGAGAAATAAACTTTAAAATCGTGGAATTCAACCCTATAGTCCTCAAAGGGAAGATTAGACCAGACTCATCACGGCCCGAATTGCTCCAGCCTGTGAGTAGGAAACACACACGTGCTGGGGACAGTCTTTGGTGAGACCCTTGCTCAGTGTGGAGCACTAGCCACTGGGATGCAGATGGAATATTTTTGAAGCAGTGTTAGATCTCCATCAAGCTCTGCTTGTTTATAATTTATAAGGCACCTGCTCCAGAAGGATTTAAGGTGGTTTACATAAATATAATGAAGCTATTAAAGAAGAAATGAAGCATAAGAAAATGTAGGATGCATTTATGTGTGTGAATATGCCTGTAGGGGTGGGGGGTAGGGGCCAAATAGGGAGGCCAGGAAAAAATATTCCCAACCCACAGGCTCTTGTGTGTACTACAGTTGGACATTAAATTCAGCCCAGGGTAACCCAGCAGCTAAGGAAAAACAGTAGCATGATAGATTATATACTTTATAGGTTCAACGAAGATATTTTCGGGCGACACCCACTGTTTTCCCTGGCATTGGGAATCTTAAGGTATTTTACTGCAGGAGTTCTTATCAAAGGGACTCTTTCTTGCATAAAGAGTAGTGTTGATTGCAGGTTCACGGAAAATGCAGTCATCTTCTACATGTAATTGTTACTGAAATCCATCCTCGAAAATGTACTGAATTCTAAGCCCTTCGATGACATGCTCTTTTCCCAATTCCTTATATTTATTACCAGAGTAGGAGCTGAGATGGGGTTTTGGATTAAGTGGTGGGACTAATAAAAACTATATGACTTCCACCCTTCAGCTCATGCTTGTCTGACTTTTTTCCGGTCCAAGGAGCTAAGAGGTTGAACTTGTGGCTGGGACGTCTCTGTGCCCGTGCCTATGCATGCGCGTGCGTGCGCGTGTGTGAGGCTGATTTAGCTGACAGCAGTCCAATGACTAGTGTAAAGGAGAGCAATTTGTGGCCTGAAAGACAGACCCGGAAGGAAGCCCCTGACTCCCGCTGTAGCCGTTCACAGAGGGGAAGTGTCCCGTCACCGTCTCGACAGCTGAGGGCTGGGATCTAGGAGGGCGCTGACCCACCAGTGCTGGCTGCAGCCCCGGGCCCCCATCCCTGGGCGGTGAGGCATCTCTGCAGCCCGTTGTATTTTGCTCCGCACCTGGAGCTGAGCTGAGGCCCACCATCACTTCTTTTGTTGTCTTAACAGCTGAATTTTGTTCGATTTTATCTCCCCCTGCTTATCCATCAACATGAGAAGGTCATCTATTTGGACGATGACGTCATTGTACAAGGTATACTCGCCAACTGCCAGGAACACTTGGAAAAGGAGCAGCTGATAAGTAGAATGAATGACTTACCTCCTTCATTTTCCAAATAGCTGGGTGCCCAGTGATTTTGACTTGTGTACTCAAGTCGGGAGAATAGCAGTGCTGTAAGTTTGGGAATAGTTTGAAAACAGAGGTGGATACTCACTTCCCTGGACAGTCAGCTGACCTTCTGGGAGCTACTCTGTCAAAGTCAGCAATAAATAACCTAGTAGCCTTCCCTTTCTCTGAATCCCTAAAATGTAGGGCAATAAAATTTCCCTGAAGACATTCTCACAAGTGAGCTAGGTTTGGGTGTTTCAGTGTTGTTTTCTGTCTCCCACGTGCAAATAAGATGAGCACAGGTGTGGAAGCTACATGGCAACAGAAGTGAAGATATTGGCCCAGTGCCGATCCGACCTTACCGTCAAGTGACTTTCTGAACCGAGACAAGCTAGGTTCTTAAGTCAATCGCCAGGCGACTTGAAATTGGGATCACATACTTTTCCTTCATAGCAAAATCGGGGACTGCCTGAATTTTGTTCTAAGGTATTTTACTGCAGGAGTTCTTACCAAAGGGACTCTTTCTTGCATAAAGAGTAGTGTTGATTGCATTCTAAGGTTCTATCTAGTCTAAAACAAATGCTATAATATTTTAACTTCTGGTGTTTCTAAATTCAGGTGATATCCAAGAACTCTATGACACCACCTTGGCCCTGGGCCACGCGGCAGCTTTCTCGGGTGACTGCGATTTGCCCTCGGCTCAGGACATGAACAGATTTGTGGGGCTGCAGGTGGGCTTGCTGCTCGGAGTTCCTGCCCTAGCCCTGCTGCTCTCCCTTCCTTTTCCCACGGCTCATGATAATCTAACCTGGGAGAACCCTGCCCGGGAGGGGCCTGGGCTGCCTGTTCCACCCCAGCTTCCTGCGTAGGGAGTCTGAGTCTGGGGCAAGACGACCCTGCAAGTCCCGCTCTCTTGGCCTGAAACACGGCAAGAACAGCACCTGTTTACCTGTTTTGTTCTGTTTTTGTGAGCTGTGATGGATACCATGGCATCCAAGTTCCAGCCTGCAGTGATGCTCCAGAAGGCACCCTGATTCTACGGGTGGCTCTCTGTCCGAGACAGGGGCTTCCTGTAAGAGGCTCCCTGTGCTTTGAGTTCTGCTTTCAGAGTTGTGATCACCACTTTCCCCCTTTCCAATCGAGGCAAGGGCAAAGAGCTCCTTACCCTGGAGGAAATGAGGAAAGATGAACCTATATGGAATACTGAAGGCAGAAGGATGGCTTTTGGTGCTGTTAAGAACCAAATGCTATTCTCCAAAAAAAAGTTTCAGGAAATAATGTTGTATGTGCGGCAATAGAGATGTGACGCACTTTGAGTCCCTGACTTCCAGGCCACCCCTGATGTGGTCCAAAGCTCAGCTTGGTTTATAACCCTGGGCCAGTTACTTACCAGTCGCCTTCTCCCTCAGTTGTCCAGCAGAGGTAGGAAGAGCACTTCCCTTGTAGAGATATTGTGAGAATTAAATTAGTTAATGCATGGAAAGGGACTGCATGCAATTAATGAGGTAATGCGTGCAAAGTTCCTGGAACTGTCTCATGCCCAGAAAAGTGCTCATGTGTTTTCGTTATTTCCGTTACCTTGAGCATCACACAGAGGTGGGTTAGGACAGCTCGAGCACGTGAAACAATCTGTCCTGCCTCGTGTCACATCCATTCGGCAACTCCCCATGTGCCTGACAGTTGTAGGTACCAGTGATACAGCAAACTAAAATTCCTGCCTTTCTGTAGCTTACATTTTAGTGGGAAGAAACAGTCAGTAAATGAAGTATTTTACAGAGGATCAGGGTATAGGTCAGACTGTATTTTAAATTGGGTGATCAGGGAAGGCTCCCTTGAGGTGGTGTCCCTGAGCCTGCACCTGAAAAAACTGAAGGAACCACCTCAGCAGATATTTAGAGGAAAAACCTTCCAAGAAGAGGTAACAGCAAGTTCAAAGGTCCTGAGGCAGAAGTGTATCTTTCTTGCATTGAAAGAACAAGGAGATCAGTGTGGCAGAGGAAAGCGGGGCGAGAACAGATGTTAGAAAGGTAATGTGGGGGCAGGGGCAGATGGCACAGGGCGTGGCAGCCCATTTTAGGGACTCTGGCTTTTACTCTGAGATGGGAAGCCACTGGAGAGGCTTTAGCAGGTAAGTGACGTAGAGACATTGTGGAGTTGAACTGGGTGGAGGCAGGAAGAGCTGAGGAGGAGTGTGCAGAGCCCCTGTGAGTGGTAATGACAGCCTGGACTGGGAAGGTAGCCATGTCGGCAGTGTAGTTTGGAAGACGAGACCAACAGACTTGCTGACAGATTTGGATGAAAAGTGAATGAGAAGGAGCCACGGAGGACCTAAGGACCCTGTGTTTTTTGCCTAAGTATTTGGAAGAATATAGTTACCAGGAACTGAGGTGGGGCAGGTGATAAGGAAACAGGTTTGGGACAGGACAGGGATTGGTGTTTGGCTGTAAGGGGAGCTGCCTTGTTAAGCCCCCAGGAGACAGAGTTGGCAGATGTGGCAGGAGTTGGGAATCCAAAGACGTCAGGGCTGGCTCTGCAGACAGTATTTGGAGCCATGAGGCTGTAGAGGGAGTCAGTGTTAGAGACAGGAACAGGTGCTGGAAGTGAGGCTGGGGAAAGGAGAAAACCAGCCAGGCACACTAGGATGTGGCTGGTGACCTAGCACGGTGGTTTCAAGAAAATGATTGTTTTCCAGAAATGAAAGATTTGGTCAAAAAGATATCCTGTTCCTTTATAGAATACATACATGGGCTACCTGGACTACAGGAAGAAGACCATAAAAGACCTTGGCATAAGCCCCAGCACTTGCTCTTTCAACCCGGGTGTGATTGTGGCCAACATGACGGAATGGAAGCACCAGCGCATCACCAAACAACTGGAGAAGTGGATGCAAAAAAATGTGGAGTATGTGTAACCCTCTCTGCCACCTTCCAAGCTCGGCGACATAATTAGTCCATGAGCTTTCTGTGCGTAACTCGGGTTAGAAATAGTTCACAGACATCTTAGATCAGATTTTCTTACAGAGGCACTGATGAGAAAGAATGGGGACAAGAGATGAAAATCTAATCTCAGATGGTATGTCAGCGGAAGCGAGATCCTGCAGAATCTTATTATGCAAACATTTTTCTAATGAATTAATAATGCAATTTTAAGTCTCCCAGAAGCCTAGTGAACCTTCTCCCCTGAAAATCATTTATCTCAGTTGAGTGTCTCCTTCTTATATAGATCAGTTTTTAAGACTTATTTGATAAACTCGACTTTGTTTTTGAAGGCTGAATTTTTAAAAAACGTATCATTTTTTTATTATCAAAGTTTTAAAACAGAAAAAAGCCCCCTCTAACACAACCACTATTATCATGTCATTGTATTTCCTGTCCATCTTTTTTATCTGGAGATTTTAAATACCATCATAACCTTGAATTTGTAAGTAGTTATTCCACATAATGTAGGATCAGAATTTGATCTATATTTGCCATAAAAAAAGGCTGAAAATTAAAAAGGCAAAACGCTATGCTGTGAGTGTAGATGAATTATATGGCAATTCATGGTATCCTTACAATTCTGTGTAAGTCTGACAATGTTCAAAATAAGAAGATGGGGGACAATGAAAAACTATAGTCTTATTATATAGCGGGAGATGGTCTACTTTATCCGAGTCTGTGTGCGAGGCCAAATGTTGCTTTTCTATTCCATTTCTTAGGGAAAATCTCTACAGCAGCTCCCTGGGAGGAGGGGTGGCCACCTCCCCAATGCTGATTGTGTTTCATGGGAAACACTCCGCAATCAACCCCCTGTGGCACATAAGGCACCTGGGTAAGTATTTTAGGGAGACGACACAAATATGCATTTTATAGGACCTGTGAGCACCAAGGGGAGGAGAGTGTGCTGTAGCACCAGGTTCCTCAGTTCAGATCCTCCAGGTGATCTTGGACGTGAGTCATTATTTAACCTCCATTGCTCAGATTCTATAAAAGCAGCTGATAGGGCACCTGGGCGGCTCAGTGGGTTAAGCCTCTCCCTTTGACTCAGGTCATGATCTCAGGGTCCTCTGATGGAGCCCCGCATCAGACTCTCTGCTCAGCAGGGAGCCTCCTCTCTTTCTCTTCCTGCCTCTCTGCCTGCTTGTGATATCTCTCTCTGTCAAATAAATAAATAAATAATAAAAATCTTAAAAAAACAAAAACAAAAACAAATGCAGCTGATAGAAATGGCCTGAGAGGTGAGTTTCTAGGAATTCATGGGAAACAATCAGACTCATGCTTAGGATAGAGTATGTGCTCAATAAACATTACCTATTGCTAAAGCAGAATGTCCACTGTCAGAACTTTTTCACTTGCCTTTATTGCCCTCTGGCAGTAGCCAGCACTGGGCAAAACCAAATGAATTACCAGAATGGTTTATGATGCAAGATAGCTCACAACTTCTCTTTTTAAAGAATTTGTTTCCTGTGTACCATGTATCTTTTAGTCATTCCCCACTGCAGGAGTGTAGGCTGTACATATGGACTGGAATCCCAACTCTATTACTTATGTTAGGCAAATATTTAACCTTTCTATGCCTTAGTTCTCCATTTGTAAACTGATGTTAATAGAACCTTGTAAAGTTTTTATAAGGAATAAATTACCAAATACTTGTAAACTGCTTAAAACAGAGCCTGGCACAGAAGACAGACACATTCATTCAAACACATGGCCACAATCCCTTAGCCAAAAGCACTGGGCCAGACCTACTTAGAAATGGGAAACTGAATTTTAAAAAGGTAATGCTAGGGGTACCTGGGTGGCTAAGTTGTTAAGTGTCTGCCTTCGGCTCAGGTCATGATCCCAGGATCTTGGGAGCGAGCCCCACACCGGGCTCCCTGCTCAGCAGGAAGCCTGTTTCTCCTTCTCCCAATCCCCCTGCTTGTGTTCTCTCTCTCTGTCAAAAAAAAAAAAAAAAAAAAGGTAATGTGATGCATACATTTATGTTATACAATACCCTGAGTGGGATCTAGGTTTTGCTACCAAAAAAGTTATTAAAAATCCTTTTGTTTTCAGACATTTGGGCATTATTTTAGAACTGGAGACAATGGCTTATGGTAGTATATTTATTAACTACCTTCTACACTGTCAAGAACTGAGCTAGGTTCTAGTGACAGAAGTGAATATTTCTAATTCTCGGTGGTATGTCCCTTACACTCCCTTTTAAAAGAAGGGACACATAATTGCCTGGGTGGCTCAGTTGATTAAGAGGCTGCCTTCAGCTCAGGTCATGATCTCAGGGTCCTGGGATGGAGTCCCGCTTCGGGCTCCCTGCCGAGCAGAGAGCCTGTTTCTCTCTCTGCCCCTCCCCCTCCTAGTACTCTCTCTCTCAGAAAAAAAAAAGGGGGGGGGACACATAAAACTACAGTAGCTGGGTTCCTGTCTCTTAATGATTCTGTATAGATTTGCTTCCGCCTCATTACAGAATCTTCCTAGATTTTCCTGAGCATCTGTATGCATACAGGAGCAACACAGGGAAGTTAAGGATACTAATGTTCCATCTGGTTTGATTTATAATAATGTTGGGTTCGGTGTTAGGCCAAATGTCAATGTTTCCATGTAATGAATGTGCAGAAAATCCCACCAAAGTTGTAGGTTTATAAAAAAGGTTGTGTAGGAATAGTGATGCGGAGCTTAGATTGATAAGGTTAGAGAGTTCTGTGACCTTGCAGAGTCTCAATCACATTTTATGAAATATGTAATTGGTAAGTAGGAAGGGGCAGAATCTTTCTAAGGAAAAAAAATCATTTTTCTTTGTAGAACAGAGACTACTTCTGTGCTGAGGTTTTGGAGTCAGGGAAGTCTGCAAAGTAAATCTACAGAGAAATCATTTGAAAAATCATTCCATTTTAGGACGTTTTGGAAGCAGAAAGCAATGTAACACTAATGGGTATTCAGTTTGGGTCTAAGCAGGTAGGCTTAAGATTTTAAAAATGCAGGATATATATTTAGCTAAAGGCACACTGCAAGCCCGTAGGGAGTCCTCAGATCATGGAGCAGACAGGTGATGTCCCACTGAGTGCAGACTCTAAGGTGCTTCTTCCCAAATGTATAGAGTCTTTGGAAGTTGATAATTACTCCAATTATGTTATCATAGCCTGAAAGACCTTCTCTTCTGACCTCCTCTTCTGTGATTGCCTTCACAGCTACGTTTATGAATAATAGAAGATGAGTTTTTGTTTTTATTTTTTTCTTGCATCATATGTTAAGAGGGACTAACACACAACTCCAGCTATTCACCCTGTCTTAAAGGATTTTCAGTTTCAAAAAAATACCAAATTCTCTTTCATAGAAAGAAAATGTAACATCACAGAGGATACTTAAAAAAAAAAATCACATTACATTCACAAGATCTTAATGTACTTCTGGAAGAGATATTCTAAAAACACTCCGAGCAATGGATGGCAGTATTAGGATAAATGCACCATCTCTAAGTGACTCCTTATGAGGGGAATAATATTCAAATGGAGAGAGCTTTGTGTAAGAAAGTGAATCTTATTCTTCATCACATTCCATCTGTAAAAACAAGATCATTACAGGAAGATGTTTCTATACCAAGGAGGGAAAGGAGAACTCCTATAAACTCTTGGTGGGAGGGAAACTGATCCAAGTTCTTCTGGGGACAGCCTGGCAACCTCTTACCAAAAATGTAAGGCATGCACCCTTCAGTCTAGCAATTCCACCTACAAGATTTACCCAACAGATGTGTAGACATGTGCCAAACATGCACACGTGCCTGCCTGGTGTTCATTTATGTTAGCGAAGGGAGACAACCTAGATAGTCTTAATAAGGAACTCACTAAGTAAATAATTATAAATTAATAATTATATATCCATTCTACATGTGCTATACTACACACACACACACACACACACACACACACTCTCTCTCTCTCTCTCTCTCTCACACTTGCATATAGATAGAATGTTACTGGAAGGATTTCAGGAGAAACTCTTTTAACAGTGGTTATTTTGGAGATTTAGGGTGGTAAATTCTTACATACTTTTCGATTTGCTTAGTTTTTTAAATAATGGACTTGTATTCAATTTTCAATATAAAAATTTTACTTTCTAACAAGCCTATTATTTTCTTCTAAACACCATGAAGGCTGGAATCCAGATACCAGATATTCGGAGCATTTTCTGCAGGAAGCAAAATTACTCCACTGGAATGGAAGACATAAACCTTGGGACTTCCCTAGTGTTCACAACGACTTATGGGAAAGCTGGTTTGTTCCTGACCCTGCAGGGATATTTAAACTCAATCACCACAACAGCTGATATAACGTGACATGTGAAGTATTTCCTACATAAAAATGTGGAATTGTCCATTTGTAGCCCTACTCTTTCATTGTTCTTTATGAACAGCACCTTCGATACATATGATCCATGACGTAGACCACAATGACTACTGTGTGCAAAGAGTACCCCGGGTCGTGGACCCCTCAAGTACAGGGGGGAGTTATGGAAATCGTGATGACGTGTGTGGGCTGGACTGCTGGAAGGAAATAAACTTGCCTCAGTTTCAGTAATTTGCTTAACTCTAAACAACAACTTGTATTCACAATTTTTAAAAATTTCTAAATGTGTTTTTTCACATGTAGGTATTTTTTTTAACAGGTTGCCAGTTTTGTCTTTTGTAAAAGAATATATTACATTTAAAACATGAATATCTAAAAAAATAAAATATTTGCAGATTTTCTAATGATTTTCAATATATATATACAATATATATATATATAGTTTCAGTATATATACTGAAGGAAGGGTCTATAGTATATATATTATTCTACAAGTTAAACATAATATAGGGTAGACCAACCTCATCTGTAAAGGGGGAAAGAATACCAGTCACTCCTGCTGCAGAAAAACCTACAACTTAGGTTAATCATTCTTAACATTTTTATTGTAAAAACCATCAGACTTCCAAATGAATTTAAAAACTTTTTCAATATTATTTAATGAAAAAGTCTCATATTGTCATGTATAGGATATATCAACATTTACTACTCATCTTTCATATGTCATGGAAAACACCATTATTGTATGCTTGGAAAATCCTCAATCCCATTCTCTAGCGAGCATCCATCATAATTTAAAGGATATTTTCTCCACTCAAATTAAAAAAAAAAAACTATTATAAGGCTACAATCATTATATACCAAAGCAATTCCTACTTACATGCTTTACATAGTCCCATGAAAAAATAATTCAATTGTTCCTAATCCCTGATGCAAGGCACTTCAAGCACCCGCATAAAACATCCATGTAAACAGCAGTACAGTACATGAGTGAGACGACATGGGCTGAACTTTTACACAGCTTGACCTAGACACTAAGGGAAATATAAAATCCATCACAGCCACAGCTAAAAAGCATGTTAAGATTCACAAGACTTTGTTTCTCTTATTATATAGAGAACAGGCCATATAATCTCTTAGAAAAAAAAAACAACCTCATAAATATTTTCATATTGAAAAACAGCATGCTCCCTGGGTATGTACGACATCAGGATATTCAGAAGTGACCAGGAGTAACTGCAAATGGCATTTCTGAATACCCAGCTTTACTATCCACCAGGCCTAGTGGTCTGGACTCTTTGTAGCACCATGGAAAAGGCATTAGAAAATCACAAAGGTACGTTACTTCAAACTAACCCTGCCATGAGGCTCACTTAGTCCACAGTAACAGACAATGATGTGGAGATTTTTTAAATTATTGATTAGATATACCTAGCAAGAAAAATTCTGTTATCTAAATACATCTCATGTACATAAAGCACCAATTTAAATAAGATTATCAAACATCTCCCGCACGTTGTTGCTCAGTCTAAGAGTTCATTTCTCACCACTTTCCACGTTATACCCTTAAAGCCAAGGAGGATAAAATTAGAACAGTGATAGGTATTATAAGAAAAATTCAGTTCCTTCCCTATCAAATGTATGTCTCTCAAGTAAAACACAGAGGAAGTAACAAACTTAAAAAAGGTCTACTGCATTCCCTGGAACTTGGCATCCCAGCACAACAGTTTCTACCTACCCTAGAGGATTAACACCGAGGGTGAGGAGGCCACAGCCAGGCCTCGGGGCCCTGTCAGAGAAGGCCAGGTCAGCCTTGCTGCCGGAAGGCCACACTTTACATTTCCACCGCTGGGCATCTCTAACAGACACTCCCCACTGGTGAGGCTAAGAGGTGTGAACGTGACTACGATTCAGGGAGCCCATCAAACAGCAGTAAAAACTACCGAAGGAGACTCCACTGTGGGTTAACGTCATATACAAAAAAGCACACACCTGCCTCTTTACCAGTGGTAATTATTAGCATGCCCTTCTTAGGCATAAAAGGAATAATGTGTATCTGGGTTTATGCACAGTTAATAATCAAGTATAAATATTCAGACTGTCTCATTTTAAAATTACAGATTAAAAGTGACTCCCCAAGGAAAATCAATTTCTTCATAAATGAAGTACAGTTTATAAAAAGCTGGAATGATGGTTAATTCAAATACAAAAACTCATACACAAAAAACCCCTACTTTTTCCTTCCCAACTTACTTATTAGGTGCATACAGTTGATTCTATCACACAACTGTACTATCATTCTGTCGCAGAGTAAAATACTAATAAAATGCCTCAGTTAGCTAACTGAGGGCCACTTCTTGACAACTGCATTAAAACTGCAGCATTTCGGTAGAGCTGAGAAACACCACTCTTAAGCGTCGTTTCCTTCTTCCTGTTCTTGCGTCCCACAGTGATTATTAAAGGAAGGAATCTGGTCTGTAAACGACTGGGTCATCCATTGCCCATTTGGAATGTCACCGAAAGTTGACTCTCCACTGTCAGCTGCCGGGGGAAGAGAATGTTAGTGTTAGTTTATTCTACCTAAAAACGTTACAGGATTCAATCAGGAGGTCTGAGCAGTCCAGTGAAGGGGAGCTGCTATTAAAATAGTCACGCAAGACTGAGAAAGCCTCAACTGTTATTCACGGAGGGGATGCGATTAGGACGACTTGGTGACTCAGAGAGAATGAGCCGTACACGCGAGTGTGGCAGAACATCAGCTAATCACCACATTTTCACGACCGGCCACTGAGAAGATTTTCATAGTCCGATTCCTAAGCTTCAGTAATTCATTCACTTAAAAAAACACACCCTTTCCCCCAGTCCTGACAAAACCAGGCATTGGAAAAGAACGCACATATGGAAGGGAACATACTTAGCCCCCCGGTAGAGAAGCTGCAAGGGTCGCCAGCGCACAGATTTTCTGCATAAGCACCGCCATACGCTGCTTCATAACCCGGGTCATATTTCTCTTCCTTAACAGCCATCTTCTTTGCATCCTCTGCAAGGAGAGTAAAAGGGATTTAAAATGGATTTTATACAACGGTTCTGAAAATAGCTTTATTCAGAAATCACCATGAACAAATCTTTTTCTAGGTCACATATACTAAGATGTATCTTTTGCTATCATCTTTTAAACTCTTTATAACATATACTAAATTAACTCATAGGAACTGTAAAAGCCTATTAGATTTAATTTCACGTGGGCTACAATGTTTCTTATATCCTCAGCATCTGCAGGAGTACCCACAACAGACGTTAGTAAGAGATTTTTAACAGTGACTAATGTCTACTGTCAGAGCACTCTGGCTGCAAATAAAACTTTTCTTTTCTTCTGCTTTTAAATCCACAACATGCTTTCTGTAATGTACCGATCCATGAAATGAATAAATGGGGTGAAAAAGGGAACACACCTTGGGCTAGCTGTAGATCAAATGTATATTGCACCTCTTGAACATCTGTGTTTCGTTCAATGCCTTTCAACTGATCTCTCAAGTCTTTCAGCTTAATGTAGTAATGAACTTTGTCCTGGGCTCGAGGAAACTGAGCACATCTCGCACTGGATGATGGCATAACGTAGCAGAGCTAGAATTATAAAATTTTATAGTTACATAAATCTTACAAGTCTACTGAATCCACTTAAACAGAGATGAAAAATTTTATCTTTTTCTGGGTTAATAACGATGCTTATCACATATTAATATATGCAAACTCAATGAATGCAGTTGTGGGTGAGTTCAAATTTGTAAAATTTACTTATTACAAAGTCAATAAATAAAAAATGATGAGGCATCTACCCCATGTTCATTTATCAACTAACAGTCTTGTCTTTTTTTTTTTTTAAGATTTATTTATTTATTTATTTCACAGAGGGAGAGAGATCACAAGGAGGCAGAGAGGCAGGCAGGGGGGGGGAAGCAGGCTCCCCGCTGAGCAGGGAGCCCGATGCGGGCCTCGATCCCAGGACCCTGAGATCATGACCTGAGCCGAAAGCAGAGGCTTTAACCCACTGAGCCACCCAGGCGCCCAGTCTTGTCATTTTTTAAAAAAGATTTTATTTATTTATTTGACAGAGAGAGAGAGGTCACAAGTAGGCAGAGAGGCAGGCAGAGGGAGAGGGGTAAGCAGGCTCCCCGCTGAGCAGAGAGCCCGATTCGGAGCTGGATCCCAGGACCGAGATCATGACCTCAGCTGAAGGCAGAGGCTTAACCCACTAAGCCACCCAGGCACCCCAACAGTCTTGTCAATAGTAAACATATGGTTCACAGTTCTAAAGGTACAAAAGGGCACAGAAGTATACAATGGAAGTTTTTCCTCCCAATGCTGTCTCTATCCACCTAGTTCTCTTCTCAGGGCAATCAAAGGTGCTGGTTCCAGAGGTATTGTATGAATATACAATCAAATGTGTCTAATATGTACTCTCCTGCATCCTTCTTAAAAAACACATGAATGGTAACATGCTCTCTATTCCCTTGCTTTTTGACTCAACAGTGTATTCAGAGATAATTCTGTACCAGATTATCTGTATTAGAGTAAAAAGACGTTCTTTTTTATAGCCATGTGGTATTTGCATATTTATTTAACCAATCCCCAGCTGTGGGCATTTAGGTTGTTTCCAGTCTTTTATTATTATTATAAGCTGTAGTAAAAAACCTTGTACATATTTAATTTTGAGTATGTGTGAGCTTATCTGCTGGATAAATTCATAGAAGTGGAATGACATAGGAGAAAGGCATTTGCATTTATCACATGGGATAATGGCAACAAACTGTCCTTCACAGAATACAAAATATATAATATATATCACATATATATCAAAGAGTGAGGCTGCTGGACTATGGAATTTCCAGTTGCAATTTCTTGCAATTTTTATATTGGCCTCAGTAACATTATATAAAACAAATTATTTGTTTTGTTTAGAAAGCATTTAGAAACTCTGGACTCATAAAGATATGTAGATGCAAATGCTACCAGGTTTTGTAACAGCACATTTTCCCATCCCAAGATATTCTTCAATTAAAATGATCCAGAGCAGGGGCTTCCTGGGTGGCTCAGTTGGTTAAGTGTCGCCTTGGGCTCAGGTCATGATCTCAAGGTCCTGGGATCGGGTCCTGCATTGGGTTCCCTGCTCAGGGGGGAATCGACTTCTCCCTCTGCCCCTCCCCCTGCTCATGCTTGTGTGCTCTCTCATTCTCTCTCCTGTCTGAAATAAATGAAATATAAAATAAAAATAAAAATAAAAAATAAAATAAAATAAAATAAAATAAAATAAGGGATGCCTGGGTGGCTCAGTCATTAAGCATCTGCCTTCGGCTCGGGTCATGGATCCCAGGGTCCTGGGATGGAGCCCCACGTTGGGCTCCCTGCTCTGCGAGAAAGCCTGCTTCTCCCTCTCCCTCTCCCCCTGCTGGTGGTCCCTCTCTCACTGTGTCTCTGTCAAATAAATAAATAAAATCTAAATAAAATCAAAATAAAATAAAATAAAATGATCCACAGGGGCGCCTGGATGGCTCAGTCAGTTAAGCCCCTTCGGCTCAGGTCATGATCCTGGAGTTCTGGGACAGAGTCCCAAGTTGGGCTCCCTGCTCAGCGGAAAGTCCGCTTCTGGCTCCCCACCCATCCCACCTCACTTGTGCTTGTACTCTCAAGTAAATAAAATCTTTTTATTTTTTTATTTTTTAAAGATTTTTAAAAATTTATTTATTTGACAGAAAGACAGAGATCACAAGTAGGCAGAGAGGCAGGCAGAGAGAGAGGGATAAGCAGGCTCCCTGCTGAGCAGAGCCTAATGCGGGACTCGATCCCAGGACCCTGAGATCATGACCTGAGCCAAAGGCAGAGTTTTACCCCACTAAGCCACCCAGGCGCCCTCAAGTAAATAAAGTCTTAAAAAAAAAAAAAAAAAAAGATACAGAAATTTGAAAAAGTCATTTTTTGTTTCAAAGCTGAATCACTAACATCATCAATAACTGTATTTCATAACAAAGAATAAATTTTAAAAGATACAAGTACTCCCAGCTCATCATAAGAGCTAAAACTACCTGTCGTGGTATGATTCAAGTTCACTTAGTATTGCACTATTACGGTCACATATACCTAAGAGATGTACCTGAGCTTTATCTGGCTTTTAAGGGACAATAATACAGTAATTTATGGAAAGCAATGAACTTCTTTACAATTTTACCAAAGTAGACAAGTGTAGGCCTCGGTTTAAAGAAAGACTAGGCCACCTACTTTATCAATCACATATTTATAACAAGTTAAAAGCAGAAGAAATTTAAAGGAGAAGTTCAAATCTATGGAACTGGCAGAAACTTTATTCTGAGGTCTCCACAAAAACCTGTCGGTGCGCTGGCTTCTCCATCATTTAAAACAGTGTCTAGAACACACGGGTCCGTGCATGTATGTTGCTCTTTTCAAAGTTACAAACAAAACTTAAAACTATATTTAAGAAGCAAATTTTGAACCAAATGTCTGCAGAAGCTCTATAGAAAAATGACAGAGTTTGAAAACCACTGTTACTTCATGATGCCTTCATGGACAAGGCCATAGTCAAGAGCACCATGTGCCAGTCAGACTGGCTGGACGTCTGTCTGCAACTAGATTGTATACTATTTATATGGCTCTAAAATAAAACTGAACTAAGATATACAAGCAGGGGGTGATGAGCAGTTTCACTAATCGGGAGCATGTCTGTACTTATATATTTGTTTCATACTGAATAGAGGCTAACCTACTTGAATTTGGTTAAGAACATGTCATTCAATAGATTTTGAATGTATATTAGCTAGCTCCTTCTAATATTTTAACCAAATAACATCAGTAAGACACTTTATATGACAAAAGTTTCTTTTGTTTTTTAAATAACAGTACCTGAATTAATTTGCAACTATTAGTTTGAGTTGATCTATAACTTTAACTCAACAAAATCCAGTGTTCTTTTTTTTTTCATGGCATCAATTACAATGGATAGGACAAATAGAGAAGAGAAGCTAGCTAGAAAAAAATTCTTATTTAGCTGATTTACAAACATAATTTTAAGGACTTACAGTTTCTGTGTCTGGGATCTTATGGGGTTGAAGTCCAAATTCTAAGTTTTTAACCTTAACTCCAAAAACTTCTTTACTAAAAATTTCATAAATACCTAAAATGAAATACAAACATATTTACATTGCCCATAATGTTAGCAAGGAAAAAAGATAAAATTTGAAAGTAAATCTTACATTTTCCATTAAACACTGCTATTCGTGGCTGATATTTCTGTAATTTCTGCACTAGAATACGTCCTCCTTCACGAAATTCTTTACTAAAATTGAATTAAAAAGTAGTCAAAATATAAGTATGGCGATATTTATAATATGCTAAATTCAGATAGCTGTGAATAAAAGATCGGTTTATGTATTCGTTAAGCTCAGCTTGAACTAGGCACACGTGGTATTCCTAGAGTGTAAGAGGCAGCTACACGGTCAGGTTCCAACCTATAAAAATAAATGTAATTACCTGGAAAGATCTTTGCTGCCTGGTGTTGTCCTTTCCACCATATTGGTAAATCCAATACCATACTTCCCTGGTAAAGTGTGATCATCCATATGGTTCAGCTGGACCTCACTCAGGCCTGACATAAACAGACACTTCCCTGTGAAAATGAGAATTCAGTTTATTTCCATATAGATCAAAGGTTTTTGCCCCATGAATCGATATGGTAGTCTACATTTTATCCTGAAATTACCAAAAAAAAGAAAGGGTTTAGGATATTTAAAAAAATTATGGGTCAAATACCATATCAAGCAATTACTTCATCCAAAGCCCTCTGCACAGATTATCTCATCTAATGATCATAACTATCTTATGAGATATTAATTACTATTTTTATCTCCTTTTCACAGGGAAGTTAAGGTAAATGGCTGTTGGAAATACATAGCTAGTCAGTGTAGGAAAATTCAAAACTGTTTGTTTTCCTTTCTAATAACTGGTAACACCACCCCCTGCCCCTGGAATAACTTAAACAGAGAGACATATACCAAGAGACCCAGAACATTCAAACACCCTGACAATGGACGAAATGAAAAGTTCAAACTTTTCTAGAAACTTTTCTTAAATAATGGAGACAATATGTCCTTAGCTCCAAACACAAGTTACTGTATTTTTTTGCCCTAAATGTTTTTAATGTTACTCTTAGATAATGGACTAGTATTTCCTGAGGACCTACTGCGTGCTTTTTTCTATTGGGTGGTGTAGGTAAGTGGACTTACATAGAAGGTAACCTATAAGTATGAGGCTCTTTAATATTATTTTCTGCTAGATACGAAGTATCTGTACAGATTGTCTCTAATCACAAAATTTTTTAACTATTACAACTTGATTGCCAGTGATCAATGCATTTCATCTCTCCTGGGAAATAGGATCAGCAGAAATCTGGAAAGGTCAGTATTCTATCTGCACGGGCACAATGAGGAACTACTGTTACTATCACTGTAGATAACAAGTAAAAAAGAAAATTCATTAAAAAATGTAGTAAAACTCCTACAAAACTACTAGCAAAACAAAAGAGGAAGTACTGCTTTTCTTGCCTCTCCACTCTCTTACACCAAAATGTGAACAAAAACACCAAAAAGTTTTGAAACTTTTATTTTTGTGTATACATGCACCAAAAACATGTATGTATTTTTATAAACAACCTCTCTTTTAAAAAACACAATTCAGTTTAAACTTTCCCTCCCAAACTGTTAACAAAGATACCTAGTTTAAAAGTAAAATAATTTTAAAAAAAGTAATCACTTACAAAAATGGTTTCCAGGCCCAGGGTAATGATGCCCTTTGTAAGCTGCCATTAGTCCTGGGTTTATGCCAATCTACAAAAAATGTTTATACAGGTCAAGTCTTTAAAAGCAGGGTTTAAGCCTTAGGGTTTCTGTGGAGGAGTGGTAGACAAAACTAAATTTATTAAAATAAAAATTTAATCCAGTATCATAAGGAATATTTTTATCAAGCACCTAGTCTTGTTCTGAACAAAGTACTACTTTTTTTGTTTTTTAAAAAGTAAGCTCCACACCTACTGAGCCACCCAGGCACCTCCAAAGTATTCCACTTTCAAGAAAAACATTCCCTTTTAAAAGTGTTGCCGTTATTTTTAAAAACCAGTCCTGGGAACGGGGAGGTGGCGCCTGGGTGGCTCAGTTGGTTAAGCATCCAACTCTTGACTTTGGCTGAGGTCAGGATCTCAGGGTCTTGGAGATGGAGCCTGTGTCAGACTCTGCGCTGGGTGTGGAGCCTGCTTGGGATTCTCTCCCTCCCTCTTCCTTCCCGCTTCCCCCACCAAAGACCACTTGCTCTTGCCTGTGTGGTCTCTTTCTCTCTCTCTCAAAAAATGACCAAACAAAATAAAAACAAGTCTGGGAGAAAAAAGAAAAAAGCATAAACAGAGCCATAAATACAGAGAGCAAACTGGTGATGGCAAGAGGCAGGGGGATGGGCAAAATGGGTGAAGCGGAGTGGGAGGTAGAACTTGGGAGTGTAGTTGATGGACTGTAATAGTGTCTGGTGACTGATGGTAGTTACGTTTGCTCTGTGCCTGGTATAATGTACAAACTTGTCAAATCACTATGTTGTACACCTGAAACCATGTAACACTGTCAACTGTACTTCAATACAAAGAGAAAAGAATAAAATAAAATTAAAAAACAGAGACCAGTTTGCCTCCCTCATATCCCCAGGCCCCCACAGCCACCCAGTTGGGCTGGAGAGAGGTCCTGGGGCAGCCGATCAACTGAGTCCAGGCACAGCCACAGTCTGCTTCTCCATTCCCAGCAAGCAGCTTACTCCATCCACATCAGCTATGGCTGTTTGCACGCTGCTGTTTCTGATAGTTACTGACAAAAACCAAAGCTCAAAATCAGTATTCTCATTCATAGAGAACTCATAGGTGTCATGCAACCTAAGCGAGCTACACGGACTATCTCATTGCAACTCTGGGAGGGAGGTACTATCATCAGCCCTGCTTCACCAATAAGGAAACTGGTGATTAGGAAGGTTAAGGCTTGTCCAGGGTCATACGATATGGCAGGATCAGAAACTGGACAGCCCCACTCTGGAGCCCATCCTCTTAAACACACCCACATAATACTACCTCATGAAGGAGACACCATTTACTACCAAAAGGATTCTCAGAAATGGTTCTTCTCAACAAAATGCTATTTGCAAGAACAGAGGTCAAGTAAAGTTAATCCACCAACGCTATTTATAAAACCACATGAGGACAAAAATCCTTACAATCACAATGTCCAGGTTGAAGGTCAAAATGTCCGGGAGGGTCTTGGTTAGAAGTTCAGCTTCTGAAACACCATTGAAACGGTCTACCTTTCTTTTCACTTTAAATGTATCTGTAATTTTTTCTTGCTTTTCTTTTGACTTTGTGGACTTGCCAGATTTTTTGGCCTCAGTAGGCTTTTTGGGTTCTACTGGTTTTTTTGGTTCTGTTGCTCTGGGTTTTCTTTTCCTTCCTTTTGGAGTCTCTGAAACACAATGATTTCCAGGATGTAGATGTAGATGCAGAAAAATATAACTTACGAACGTTAGGCAGCTTTCCCAGAAAAGTCACCCTATCGACACTCTACCTTTCTCTTCTATCTCCCAACCTCAGGGTCCTCTGCATTATGCTCCCCTTCCTTCACCCTGGGACTGGGTTCAAGCAGCCCCACACCCCACCCTCCTTCCTCTATTAGCTGTTCTAAGGATGAAACGTCCATAGGAACCACAGATTGATTTTCCACACACTCTTTACCTGTCATCTTGGCCTCCCCAGGGATGCAAAGCAACAATACTATTTTATAGGAATTCTAAATGCAAATACACAAATAGTTCAAAAAACTAATGAAAAAATAAGTAGAAAAACAGGGAGGAAGAGAAGCATTTTAACTCAACTTCCCCATAATTTCCAGCAACAGAAAGCCTCAAATAGCTTGTGGACTTGTTCTAGAGATTGGGAGTGTATATTCTGTTCCACACACAGCCGAACAGGTGGTTTTAGAGGTGCTGAGGATGAAATCTCTGGGGTGAAAGTACCTTTCAAAACGCAAGAGCAGGATCTATGTCAGGATGTAAAGCAGAGTTTCTCCATCTCAGCACTACTAACATTTGAGGTTGAACAGTTTTTGGTTATGGGGGCTTGTTCTGTATGTTACAGAATGTTTACTAGCACCTTGGCGTCTACACATTAGATGCCGGGAGCACCCTGCCAGTCACGGCAATCCAAGCTGTCTCCGTACAATGCCCCACGTCCCTTGCAGGGTAGGGGTGGGGAGCAGGGGGATGCTCGGTCAAGAAGCACTGACCTGAAGTTACCCACAGAAAGGCTTGGTTTTCTTACCCTTAATTCTTCCACATCTGTCTTAATTTCTTGGGCCCCCTCCCCCATTCTACTACTATTTGGTGGTTCCCTAACACAGCCCCCGTCCTTCTTCCCTCTACCTCACCCTGATTTAGCCACTCCCTATGCCAAGGGATCTACCTCTGTGGCAAGAGGAGAGTCAAGGGCAGAGGTATCTCCAAGGCAATGGCATCAGATGTGTTTCTGGAATCATAAATTGAAACCCTGAGCCCATTTCTCATACAATACCGCTACCCCGGAGAAAACCATTACCTTCTCTCCATCCCCCCTCAGGTCCTCCTCATTTCATCCGCAGATTATTCAGTCTTGAATCCACTTTTTGCCTCCCAATTCTGCCTCACTCCCTACTATCCGATCTATCCTCTACAGTATTTCCAGGCTTTCAGAATGTCAGTCTATGTAAGTCACTCTCTGCTTACATTCTCTCAATAGCTCCCTACTGCCTTCGGGACAGAATATACATTCTTCAGGTTACAAGCCTCATCACTTAATACTTTTCGGCCAAACACCAGATGCCAATGACATAGAATCACTACTTTCCAACAGTCATGTTTCTTCACATATGTGCTTTTGTATACACTGTTCCCTAAGCCTGGTATTTCCCCATTCCATTCTTCCTGGGGAGAAAGTCTCCTCATCCTTGGCTTCCAGAGCTCTGGAAAGCTACATCTGAGCCACAGTCTGAGTTAGGTGTCAACCCCATGAACCCTCACAGCATCCTGTGCCCCTTTTCACCCTTGTGTGCTGAAGTATAACATGTGTTTACTTATTAAGTTCTCCTACTAGATTATGAGATATTTGAGGACAGGTTCTCAGTTCTTTTATTCCCACAAACCTATCATAGTGCCTGGCACATACTTAAAAAATGGTTAAAAATTTTAATACTAGAATAAAACTAAAATTCCTCATTAAACCCTTTTTTACATAAGTTGGCTAACCCAATAGCTAATTTTCTATGCTGTCCTGATGAAAACTACCTTGTACAGGTTCCTGAGCAGGAGCGGGGTCTGGAACTTCTGCTGGCATGTGCTGTTCGCTCACCACTGCCCCATCAGGAGCTTCAGCCATCATGTGTTGAAATGGGAACGTATAAAAAGCTTGAGCTTGCTGAAGGGAGTAGCTGAAAGAACAATGATATAAAATATGACAATACAGTTACCCACCTTGAAGTTTAAACAATCAGCAGTAAAAAAAAAAAACTTCAGGATCCAAACACTCTGTAAACCAGACCATAATATCTGGAGTTGACAACAGGGGCAAAGGGAGAAGGAATACCTGTTCCCATATGCACACATTCACCCAATTTTTACTTTGTGCCTACTAGCCAAACATGAATTAACTCTCCCACTGTTTAATGACAAGATGCGTCATCAATAAAACTTACCAGTCCTGTCAAGTCAGCCTCTGCTTTCTCTGAAATGAGATCATGGGAATTTTATAGCAGAGAAACTTAAAAGGCACAGCAGCTCATATAGGATTAAAGTGTCCATAAAAACAGTATGTGTCTCTATCTTCAGATTTAATCCTTTTGTCACAAAGATCCCCTCCAATCTAATCCTCATATAATTGACATAAAACTTTGTATGAAGTAAAGGCACATAATGTGTTGATTTGATACATGTATTACAAAATGATTGCTAACACAGTCTTAGCTAATATCTGCATCATGTCAAAATGTTACCATTTCTTTTTTGCAACGAGAACACTGAAGATCTGCTCTCTTAGCAACTTTCAAGGGTACAGTACAGTGTTATTAGCTGTAATTACCACAATGTACATTAAAGATTCCCATATCTTGGTAATCTTTATACTATTCGACCAACATCGCCTCATTCCTGCCTTCCCTCCAATCTAACTTAAGGTTCTCTTTTGGTTTATCCACCTACTTAATGATTTATTCATCGGACCTATTTTTAAATTGTTGCTGGGTTTTTGCCAATAGATTAGGACTAGAAATGGATATTCTGTATATATCTGTGAATTTATGGAAAACACTTTAAGTCTCTTTTCTGAACATTTTTCAGACTTTGTTCCAAGTATGCAGTTCAATATAAGGAACACAGGCCTTCACAGAAAACAATTGCCAAAAAAGTACTTTTAATGACTATAAACCATTATCTCAAACTGTTGCCCTCAGCACAAAGCCAGAGAAGTCAACATACATTTTGTGAAAGTCAAGCTACAGCTGATGCCAAACGATGCCATTAAATACACAACGGTTAGGAAAACACTAGGAGATAAAATGGGTAAGTATCGTTGACCATTCAGAGAGAAAAGTCATGTTCTCTGCGGTGAACTACTTACTACTCACTTATTAGTCACAGAGAAAGAAAAGTGGAGGCTCAGAAAGCAGAGATTAAAAAGGCAAACTAGTACAATCTAAATGGGTGAACTTTATAGTATGTAATTCATTTCTTAATAAAATGGCCTTTGGATTAAGGACACTGGGGAGGGTTTGTGCTATGGTGAGTGCTATGAAATGTGTAAGCCTGATGATTCACAGACCTGTACCCCTGGGGCAAATACTACACTATATGTTAATTTAAAAATAGATATATAAAATGGCCTTAATAAGCTTAAATGGCCGAGGCAGCACAAGATAAGAGACCACTGGAGCTGCTGGGCTAGGATGCTGGGTGCTCAGAGACACGCAGGGGCCGAACGCAGTGGACAAACCACTGGAGAGGAATTTTAGCTTCAAGCTATCTTTAAGGGTAAGCTGTTAAAGTACAGGTTAAGAATTAAAGATGTTTCACTGTATCTTAAGAGTCTTATGTTTTTAAATATGTTGTTTTCAATTATGTAAAAAAAAATACAGCGATGCAGTAAACTTGAGTACATTAACATGAGAAAATACTATGCAGCAAAATTACATTTATTGTAATTTGTAAAAGCACAGAAAATGTTTAATGCAGACTTTAAAGTGGGAAAGAACACAAAACAGTACTGTAACCTAAGGCTACACATCAGGGAAAATATGTAGACAAGTCCCTGAAGCTCAAATATGAAAAATGAAGAGAAGTTTTTAAAATCGTGCTTGGCACAAAGTAAAATGTCACCCCCCCTCCACTTTTCTTTAATAATAGTCACAGCTCTTTTCTGATAAATTGTAAAAACACTGGTTGTTCAGCGTCGACGACATAAATACTCTAATGAGGGGTGGACGCTGCTAGGTTACATCACGAGAGCTTGTTTAGTGACCCCTCGGAAATTCCAGTAAGATGAACTGTAGGTGCTGATTGTGGCCCGCAGCAGGTTCCTAAGATGTTAGCAGCCCCTTTCAGTTGGAATGTATAAAAGTAAAGACATATGGTGACAATAAGTGAGGGGCCAGAAGGACGCACGATGTCAGTTCTTAGTCTGTCACACTAAAGGGGGGACAACCTTCCACCCTCTCCCTTGTTTCTTGCTACCACTCTCGAGAGTCTCACAGATGTGTTCCATTTCGAGCACTGCACAAGGTCCAAACTTAAAATACTTAATTTAGGAACACTCCATTACAAAAGGATTCTGAACTTTAAAAAATAAATTTCCAAAACGTGGTTACTTTCGTATATTTAGGGGTCATTAAATTCTGAAGCTCAGAATCTGAAAATTAAAATTTTAGAAATCAGTTCACTGAAAAAAAGTGAAAAAGAAGAAAAAAATCTGAAGTTTGATTTTAGAGATATAGATCAACTTTGAAAGAAACTGAGAAACTTATCATTAATATCAACATGTCCCTTAATCTCTCTAAAAATGATCCCTGGTGTGCGCCTGGGTGGCTCAGTGGGTTAAAGCCTCTGCTTTCGGCTCAGGTCATGATCTCAGCATCCTGGGATCGAGGCCCACATCAGGCTCTCTGCTCAGCGGGGAGGCTGCTTCCTCCTCTCTCCTCTCTGCCTGCCTCTCTGCCTACTTGTAATCTCTCTCTCTGTGTCAAATAAATAAATAAAATCTTAAAAAAAAAGATCCCTGGTAACTTCACAAAAAATTTAATTAGAAGTAGAAAATAAATTGGAAATAAAAAATAAAACTATAAAAAATACAATGTGTAAGTTCTTTTTTTTTTTAA
>LNAC01000301.1:1311206-1431007 GCA_002007465.1 Ailurus styani
GCCCGATGCGGGCCTTGATCCCAGGACCCTGAGATCATGACCTGAGCCGAAGGCAGAGGCTTTAACCCACTGAGCCACCCAGGCGCCCCGATGTGTAAGTTCTAAGGTAATACACTATCTTTGAGTGTTTAGTTTTATCATCTCGACAGCTTCCTAACAGAACAAAAGGAAAGAGTGCATCACAACATTCTTATTACTTGGCAGAAGCAAGCAATACATCTGTACAAAAACCTTCAAGAACTTCAAAGCTAGAAAACTAGAGTTCAGTGGGTTAAAGCCTCTGCCTTCGGCCCAGGTCATGATCTCAGTGTCCTGGGATGGAGGCCCGCAGCAGGCTCCCTGCTCAGCAGGGAGCCTGCTTCCTCCTCTCTCTCTCTGCCTGCCTCTCTGCCTACTTGTAATCTCTCTCTCTCTCTCTGTGTCAAATAAATAAATAAAATCTTAAAAAAAATAATTTAATTGTCTATTATCCAGTAATAGCTATATCTGTAAGCAGCATAAACCTGTTTAACCATAATCTGAAAATATTTAATACATTTGTTGTATTTATATGTGAATGCCACTTGTTAACTCAGAATTGTGCAAAATTTAGGGAGCATCATTTTCTCTGAGTGAGGGACAGCAACAGAAGAGCACCTGGTCAAGGTACTCATCCTCTCAGTACCACTCAGAACCATGAAAATGATTTCTACATGTAGAGACAATGTACAGAAAACACGACTAAATCTGTCCAGACTCCGAACAGACCCCAAAGAGTTTTTATTTTCTGTAACCCCTTCGTATCAAATTTCTAAGCATGAGGGATGATCTTATTTCCGTTGCTCACTTTTCTTCCCTATCATTTGTCCCCACACCTTCTGTGCCTCCTCTCCTTTGCCTGCAGCGAACGCCCCCTCCTCTCTCCCGGCCTCCGTTCACACCCCCCCTCTCTTGACCATCAGTGCTCAAAGCACTTGCTTTAATAGCCATCTGAAGTTGATATACTGTGTATTTTCCTGATGGACTGTGTATTCCCTGACAGTCTTTCTCAAAACACACACAGAGGACTGAGGAGTCCAGTTAATTTAGGTTTTGCTGTACTTGAAAAACTCTCAAATTTTCTCCAAAACAAACTCCAACTTTTTAATCCTTTGTTATTTCCACTATTTTTTTAAAGATTATATTTATCTGACACACACACACACACACACACACACACACACACACAGAGAGAGAGAGAGAGAGAGAGAGCGCAAACACAAGTAGGGGTAGTGGCAGGCAGAGGGAGAAGCGGACTCCCTGCTGAGCAAGGAGCCCAAAGTGGGGCTTGATGCCAAGGATCACAACCTGAGCTGAAGGCAGACACTTAACCAACTGAGCTACCCAGGTGCCCCATTTTCCACTATTTTAAAGATTTACATTGCTCTTTTCTAAATACATTTGTCTTAGTCCCCTTGGGCTGATATAACAAAATACCATAAACTGGGTGGCTTATAAAAAACAACTTTTAGGGGCACCTGGGTGGCTCAGTTGGTTAAGTGCCCTTCTCTTGGTTTCAGCTCAGGTCATGATCTCAGGGTCATGAGATCCACCCCTGTGCTGGGCTCTGTACTGGGCGTGGAGCCTCCTTGGGATTCTCTCTCTCTCCCTCTCACCCTCCCCTACTCTCTCTTTTTCTCTAAAAAACAAACAAACAAACAAAAACTACACTTTGGGAGGCTGGAAAGTCCAAGCTCAAGGCACCAGCAGATTTATAGTCTGTTGAGGGTCTACTTCCTGGTTCATATGGGTTGCTTTCTTACTATATCCTTGCAGAATGGAAGAGGTAAGAGGGATTTCTCTGGGACCTCTTTTATAAGCGCACTAATCCCATTCATGAGGGCTAGCTTTCAACATATGAATTTTGAAAGGACAGTCTATAGCACTATTTTATTATTTTCATTTAAACAATCATACACAACACGGAATAATTACAAAATAACAATCAATGCTAAATAATCCAAATGCTCAACTAAAGGGAACTAGTTATATAAACCATGATCAAATACCATCATAACTATTTAAAGACTACTTTTAACATTGCAAAGCAGAGGGCAACCCTCTCAGGTGCCCCCCTCTTTGGGGGAGCTCTGTACTATCACTCTGCTATCGCTCAATAAACCTTGTTTGCTGTCCACCACTCTGTCTGGTCCACCTCTTCACTCTTCGAAGTGGCGTCACCTAGAACTGTGGGCACAAACGGAGAAAAAAAATCTGTAACATTTATGGGGGCTCGTCTGGGATGTCCACCACCGTTAAGGACAACTGAGTAGTGGGCAGCAATTTCTCCCTTTCTCCCCATTTTGTTTGTTGAAACAATGGGCACCTGTCAGCCATGTAAGAGCCATTAGTGTGGTTGCCATTCTCAAGTCTCGGTGGCAGGCTCTCTGGGCTCCTTTCCGACTGATGCCCCAACAGAAGTTGGGAATGTTGGTTTGGTAAGGACTCAGAACTCCTTTCTGGGCAGATGATCAGATGTGAGGGACCTAGGAAAAACCTAGCAGCAACTGAAGGACCTGACCAAGGCTATCCTTTGGTGGACACGTGAAGGCCCTCCGAGGGACCTGGTTCCTTACTTGGCATCTAGAGCGAAACTCCTCTACTACTCTTTTCTTGGCTGATTCCTCCCCAAGAGAATGAGTGGGAAAGCCCAGGATGGTCCCCCCAGACATTCTCCGGCGAGTGGTTCAGGTGGCCTCCAAGGGATCTCACTCACAATTCCCTGTTATGATGAGGAACAGTCTCCTGCTTTTGACTCCTCCTATCCTGGGGATCACTAGGACACCCCTCGAACTGGCTACCACCTCTGTGAAGGAATGTCCAGCAGGGCAAAAGAACTGAGTTCTAAGGGATCTCCCGACTTGTCCATTCCACAGGGGCTATCCCAGGTGGATCTCCTCTCGCCGGGTGCCCCATATATCTTGTCCCTCCATATGGCTATGCCAGACAGAACAACTCTACTAAAAGAAGTCTGGTGTTTCCATTGACTTCCAGGGGAGTCTAAAGGGTAGGGAAACCAGGGTCACTCTCAGGAGGTAGGACCAAGCCTGGGTAAGCATGGCTACCCTCGCAGAGAGGACAGGGGCTCTGGCTGTCAGTCGCAGGAGCACCTGCCACACATCAGGAAAAGATGAGAAGGAACTGAGGTGGGGGACGCCTTTTCCTCTCTTCCCAAGTCTCCCTGATCAACTGTAGGAAACTGAAGTAAGGGATGCCTTTCCCTCTCTCCTTGTAGATGGGTAATTCCCTGACCAAATCCTTATTCCTTTAGAGTCCCTTCCCGGCATTACAGACTATAGAAAGAGTATCAGACCCATAAATCACTCAGTATCATTTACTTGGATACCTTCCTGGTTTTCACTGGATAAAGACAACACATTTCTTTTGTTCTGGGGCATGGCCACAATACAAGTTGGAGGATGACACATGGTGCCCCGAGGGACTTTGTCTTCATGGTTTTAAATGGGGAAAAGGCTGCTCATTTTCTTTTGTTCTGATCTCAGCAATGTAGGATTGATCCCAGCCTCCTGGCTACTTTCTTCCAGATCTCCCCTGCCACTCCAGTTGGGGGCTTGGGGGGTGGGAATGGAACAGAGGAATACCACATCCACATCAAAAGTAGAAAGGCAAATGGAGTCTGCAGGGGAATCTCATCCCTGGCTCCATCCTTCCTAAGGTACGATCAGGTCCCCTTACCTGTCCAGCCCTATCCTGGACCCCGGCTGGTAAAGCTTTACCCTCTGCAAAAACAGGTAGTGCTCGAAGGGGGACCAAGGGAAGGTGCTGCTAAGGACCTGAGATGAAGGGAGACCTCAAAGTTTTCCAAACTTGGATGTAACGCTTCTGTTAAATCAGACCCTCTCTGAAGCAGAAAAACGTGAGGTTCTGGAAGATACGGGGATCAAGGGATGGGTGAGCCCATGGGTAGCTTCACTTTCCAACTGGAGCCCAGGCTATATCTTCTGAAGACCCCAACTGGGATTCTGTCAAGACCATGATTAGGATCTTAACAATCCCCTTGGAAACTGGTTGCTGTCACTTCCAAGCCTGTCTCCTAGAGGGACTGAGGGCTTCTCCCTCATTCGTTTCCCGGGTTAATGCCTACAATTGGAGCCAACTGTGGTTAGTCTACCTCAGGACAGAGACTTTAAGAAATATTCCAAAACAGCTGCCAAAACTCCCTTTGTTTCAGGGAAATTCCCTGACTTCTCCTGCCTGACATGGACTGCATAGTTCCACTTTAGGGGGAAAAAACACGGTGTCTGCTCATGTCTCCAAGCTGATGAGGTTTAGAACCTGGAATGAGTCTACCTAGGTTTGCTGAAGGTGAAATCAGCTCACATTAAAATGGTGGTTCTCCAAGTTTATGGTAATTACTAAGAAAGTTTTGCTTGGATGATAAATGGGATTATAGCTAGGTCTTTTCCAAATAGGAAGTGCTAAAGCATTGATTACCAGATACAGGTTTGTGCTTTCAAGGGATATTTAAGGGTCTGTTGGTAAAAAAAAAAAAATGGTGGTGAATCTTGTCTGTCTCAAAGTTTTCATGGGCAATTGTTAAGGTAGCTTTCAAAGTCTCTAGTAAAGTATATCTGGGTCTGTTGGTAAATTAACTGTCAACCCAAACTCAGGAAGAAAACCCAATAGTTTTTTTAGATTGAGAGAAATACACTAAATACACAGAAATACATTAAATACACAGCTATCTCCCCCAGTTCTCCTGAGGCCGAGATCATTCTTAAAGCCCAGATACTCCAGGGAAAAAATACAAAAGTTGTCCGTTCGCCCCGAGGGGACCGCAGAAGAGCTCTAGCGAGTTGCCAGCGGGTCTCTTACAGTGGGACCAAGAGGACAGTGAGGACCAGAAACTAAAGTGAAGTCTGAGGCTTTGGTCGCAGCCTTGTATGCCGTTGCCAGCTTGGCTGCCCAAGACTCTGGCACCAGATGCCATCTCTGTGGCCGCGTGGGACACCGGAAGTGAGAATGGCCCCATGTGAAAAGCCACTGCCCTGGAACCACTTGTGCAGGGGGACCTGGAAATCTGAGAGCCCCTGGGGGCGTCAACGTGTGAGGGCTCAGGTGGCCAGCAGCCCTGACTGGGACTGATGGGGCCTGCGGTACTACGCGGTCGCTCCTCTGAAACAGCTCCCCACAGGGAACCCAGAGCCTCAGGTAATTCTGGAAAAGGAAAACCAGTCGGGTTCCTTCTTGATACTGGAGCTACTTTTCAGTACTACTCTCCGCCCCGGGTCAATTGTCCAACCGCAGTGTTGTCATTAAGGGCGTCACTGGGTGACCCATATGCCAAGTTTCCTTCTCACCTTCTGGGGGGCACCTCAGGAGATATGATATCCTCTCCCTCTTAATGCCCGAGAGCCCCACACTTCTCTTAGGTAGAGACAGTAGCTCCCATGTTGACAGCCCCTGGGCAGACTAGCAATTGCCTCCCCTTAACAGAGGCTGACATTAATCCCCGGGTCTGGGCAACTCAGGCTAAAGTGGGTCGGGCCTTCACAGCAGGGCCCGTTCCCACACACCGTAAGGACCCCACAACTCTCCCTTGTCAGAAAGGTTTTTTGGGCCTAACAGGACACTGTCGCTCATGGATACCAGGATATGGAGAAAAAGCACGCCCCCTCTAAATTTGAAGCCTGGAACCACCATTTCAAAGTCAAACCCTGGTCTCCAATGGGACCTAACGACAAGGAACTGAAATCCCTCTGTGGACCCAGAGAGGACCTGAAAGTAGGCTTGAAGTGACAAGAAACAGGTGAGTCTTCTTAAATGCTACTTTCCCTCTACCCCGTCAAAATCCTAATCCTTATTGCATTCCTTTCGCCTGCCCTCTCCCCACAGTATGTGGGGGAAGTTCACTAAAACTAAGCGCCTCTCTCTCCCTCTTCCAATCCCCCCCCTTCGCTGGAGCCCTTGCTGTACTGTCTTGCACTGTGTTTCAGGCCTTGCCTCCTAAATGCCCTAACCTGCTTTACATCTTCTAGAACAAAGGTCATTTCCAAATGGTGGTTTAGATGGAACCTCACATGGAGGTCAAACCAGACATCTACAGGGGACCCCTTGAAAGATTAGGATGAGAGGAACCTGACTGCTGTCCCATCCAACGCCCCGACCAGCAGGAAGTAGCTACGGTTGGTCATTGCCCTTCTTCCCCAACAGCAGTTAAGGTCACCTCTCCGGGGGGAATGACGAAGGGTAGTTGGAAGGCAGGCAGCCAGGCAGGGACAACCCTCCCTCCCCCAAGAGGAAACCACCCTTAAAGGGATTTTATACCACCCCCGAAGGGCCCTCCACCCTTTCTTTCCCACATGATAGGCAGATGACAAAAACCTGATTGGGTGACTGTGCATGGAGGGTTAATCTGATTAAAATAGACCGCCAACAAGCCATAAAAACTGCTAGACTTCGAAATTCCGGTGGCAACCCTCTCAGGTCCCCACCCCTCCTCGGGAGCTCTGTACTATCACTTTGCTATTTCTCAATAACTCTTGCTTTGCTGCCTGCCACCACCACCACCAAAAAAATATTGCAAAGTGGAAGTGTGTGTATTCACCATGCATTAATGGGTACTTGCTGTACACAGTCTATCAGAAACTATAAACACAAAGATTTAGAATAAGCCAGATCCTCAATTCATCCAACCACTTTTCATATAGTATGATTTCAAATTTCCTCGTGATTTTCTCATTTTCTGGTGCTCAGAATCAAACAAAATAAAACTACTCCAGATATAGCCTCATCATAACCTGAAACTGAGTAGGGCTATCAACTTCCTCATTCTGGAGTCCTACTGCAGAATCCATGACATTAGCTTTACTGGCTCCCACTTACACTGTTGATTCATACGGAGTTTATCATCAATGAAAACTGCCCTTTTAACACCTCTCCCTTGTATCACTGATTTTTCTGCACCTAAGCACAGGATTATGGCTCTTTTGGAAAAAGATGATTCACCACTGCAGCCGTTAGGATTGATCTGAATTGACTCAGACTATTAATTCCATAAGCCTCTCCCAGAGTTGGGTCAGTCACAAATTTTTTATCAGTACCTTGAAGCTGTTAAACTGTTGAAAAGAACAAGTTGGGGTAGAAGTACATGTTACATTAGTATAGACCTCTCTTCAGCCTCCCCTTGACTCTTTCAGCAGTAAATCAGTTTTGAGTTCACCTAATTGGACTGTCATCGGTGCATCTTCATCTTGCCCATAGAGAAGTGGTATATGGCACAGTTGTTAGGGGGAGGCAGACTTTGAGCCACATCACCTGGGTTCGAATTTCAGCTCTGCCATTTACTACCTCAAGTCCTTAACCTCATTGTCCCAGTCTCCACATCTATAAAATAGCAATAGTTGTACCTAATTCATTGGTTATGAGGATTAAATTAGTTAACACACGTAAAACACTTAAAACTGCATGGTATATAGTAATTTTGCTGTAATAATAAAGACAGTGGGAGATGATTACATACTTTAGGTACCTCCTGTCATCACCCTCCTGATGTTGTCTAGTCCAGTATCATTATCCAAAAGGCAATGAACCTAGCTTGGTATGTCCTACTTTCTTCTGAAATCATACTGTAGCCTACTGGTCACTGGTTCCCTTTAAATATGCTCAATAACCACTGAGAAGTAAAAATTTTGTTTAGGATCAGAGTCAATAAATTAGAGGACAGACTCCACCTTTGGAAGAAATAGGAACCCATATGTTTATTTTCAGGCTCCAGGCCCCTCTCCTGTTGTCTGTAAGTCTTAAAGATTGGCCGTAATCTAGCCTCTCATTTGAAATATAACTTATCCAGGCCAGGAAATATGATTTCTCTTAAAGCAGTGAAAGTTCTCTTAAATGCCCTCGTTGATCTTGTCTCTTAAAGACATTCATTCTGCCATTTCCAGTCTATAATCATTTTTATCATTGAGATAAAAAAAACCCCCAAAATCAGAACCAAGTGTTTGTTTTGTTATATACTAATATGCCAATGGACAAGGCAGAAAACCTAAACCTTTCTTGCCCTTGTCAATAACTAGCTAAAAAAGTTCTTGGTCTCTTGAACATTTCTAGAAAGAATGATTTCATTTGAGGATTTCTCTTTCCAGTGTGTATTTTCAGTGGTCCGTATCACATTTTTCCAGTCATTTTTTATTTGAATTCCTATTTTCCATTTTTGATAAATGTCCTTTTCACGCTGGACCTCATTAGAAACACAGTATTCTCTTCCTCCTTTTTTCCTTCTTTTAAAGGTTAGCCTTTTAAATATCTGTTATGATAGAATAATCTTCTTTTTAAGAGAGTCCATATTAATGGAATTTTTCCTTTGAATTTTTGGAAATTACTCTTCCAAAATAAAAAGTAAATTCATTATACCCAGCATTCCATTCTACGCCTTGATTAGCATGAAGTCAAGAATGACAAAAACCCAATTTCTCAGGATTATCTGGGACCTCAGTCATTTTAGAATCCCCAACGATAAAGCCCTTACACTACTAACACAAAATTTTATTTCTTGAGGTTAAAACTTTGTGAGACAAAGTTAAAAATGGTCTATAACCTTGTGATGAAGTTAAAACAGAATACAAGTCAATTTTTGGGTAAACAGAGACCTATGACTTTGCTGGGAGACACTGAGCAAGGTCTTCTAATGTGTAATTCATTTGATGGTAGACTTCACCCAGGTTTCAATTTTGATCTGAAGTAAGATCACAGAGGTAGGAGCAAGTTCCACAAGTTCTGGTGAATTCTTTGAATGTAAAGTTCTTCTGGGAAGGAGTGCAGTAATTTATGTCTAGATTTGACGAGCAAAGGCAGGATAAAGCCCACACTTTATCTACATATACGTTTCCTAAACTCTTTTAAAGATTATTTTGGTGATCTAATCCTTTTTACATAACAGATTCACAGCATGTGAGAATCGGATTCCACAGATGCCCTACTTTACAGACAAGAACAGACCCAGGGAAGCGAAGTGTCTTGCCTAAATTCAGGACCCATTAGCCACGGAGAGTCAGGAAAATTCTTCCTTAGGTCAAAAAGAATTTTATTCCAATGTAAATCATCACTCTTTTCTTTTTAAAGACCCTGTTACCCCCATTATTTTTTCATTAGTTTTCTGCCAGGAGTTCAAATCGCGAAAACTCTGCTCTTGCCAAATGTTCTCCCCAAACATCTAACTCTCCCCAAAGGTCATATTGAAAGTAGATTCTGAAGTTCGTCCCCAAGATCACCAGAAAGCACTGATGACCTCCTGGGAGGATTAGTCATAGTCCAGAATTCAAGAGCCCCCGTACGGCTGTGTTATCTACCTTGTGGCCCCAACTGAAGCCACAATAAACCTACTAACTCTAAAATTAAAACTCCAGCAGTGATACGTGTGATACTCCATCTTTACAGCGCTTCGAATAATAGGGGAGGGTGGAGCGAAACACAGCCAAGAATGGCAACTGGAAAGAAATGTTAACTGGAAACTGAGAGCTGCTTCCTAACGTGTTTCAAGGCCCGCTGGATGCCGGGAAGGCCGGAAGAAGCGCTCAGGTGCTAGAGGGGCCGCTTCCGAGCGGCCCGGGAGAGGACCGGCCCGAGCGGGCCCGCGGTGCGCACGCGCGGCCCCGGCCTTTGTACTCGGGCCGCGGCATTTAAAGCCCCCTGCGTGCGTGCGCGCGCCCGCCGGCCAGCCCCGCCGCGAGGGGCGCGGGGGGAGGGGCGGCGCTCCGCCCCAGCCTTACCTGCCCGCGTTCTCCGCTTCCATTCCCTGCTGCCGCTCTTGCTGGCGGCTGCTCCTGCCGGGCAAGCGAACGACTGGTCTCCGTAGTAGCGCGGCCTATCAACGGCTGTACGACAAGAACCAGAGACTGGACACGATTGCTGGCAGGACTCGGACAGCGGCTGGCGCTCAAGCTCCTCCCCCGAGCTTCTAGTCAACGCCCCCCCACCGCCTTACTGCTACCCCCCCCCATTCGCGCGGCGCTTCCGTCCGCTCGAAGCCAAATCCCACGGCCCGTGGTCGTCACGTGACACAGGCAGCCCAATCATGTTCGCGTCCCTCTCGTTGGTTCTTCGGCTCGCCGCTTGGCCTTTCGGGAAGGGTGGAGGACAAAAGGGTGGTGTCGCGGGGGGGGGCGCTTTGCTGACGTAAGCTTTTGTCCGCCAGGACTCTTCCGTTGGTGGGAGGATCGGGAGCTGAGCGGGTGATATTCTCTGGGCGCCCTGTGTGGGTGGGACGGTTGTGCTTATCAGGATTATCCAGGCCAGTTCACGTCAGTTTTATCCCAATTAAAAAGTATTTCGCGTTAATTATCAGGTATCAATTATCAAGTGTGATTTTGGGCAAATAAGAGACTTCGGAGTAAGAAAACTTGGGAGTTGAGGTCAGTGTGCCATCTTGGGCCTCAGTTTCTCCCTCTGTAAAATGAGGGGGACTGTAAAACTGCTTTGTAAAATGTAAAGCGTTACATGAACCACTGTCTGCTTTGTGTATGTAAAAATAGTAACGTTCCAAGTGTATGATAGATGCCATTGAAGCACCACGTCCCGCTTATTACCGCACAGACCAGCCGTTTATTTCTCAGTGGCTCTTACAGCTAGTTTTTGTTTAATTAGTTTTCGAGTTGTCGCTGGTGTTTCACAAGGACTTCATTACATCACCCTTCACGGAGGGCGCCTGGGTGGCTCCGTCAGTCTAGTACCAGCCTGCTCTTCAGGTCCTGATCCCTGAGTCCTGGGATGGGGCCCCGGGTCCGGTTCCCTGCTCAGCTCCCTGCTCATGCGCGCGCTCTCTCTCTGTCTCTCAAATACATAAACTCTTAATGGAGATAGGCTTTTCTGTTTCTCTGGTTTGCATGATGAAAAACACAGGTGCTGTATTCGTTTTCCCCAACTAGGCTGTGGTGGCAAAGGACTACGAAATCTTGTTCCCGGGGCGCTAGTCGCAAGAGCACCTGGCTCCTGGAGTCCCAAAGGGGCCAGATTTGGTCACATACCACTGACAGATCCAAAGGCAGAGAGAAGAATGGTGGTGAAAGAAAAATGTATTTCAGCGAGGTCAACACTGGGAAGACAATAGACCAAGTCTCGAAGACTGGCTCCCAGCGCTGAAAATAATTCTAGGTTTATACAGGGAAAATGTGGAACCAAGGTCTGTGGGTAGGTGCAGGTGGGCCATAAAGGTCAGATTGATCGTTGTCCTCAGGTCAATCATGCCAGGTCTTGCTGGCATCAGTGTAGTCCCTATTGCTTGAGGGGTACTTTCGGTTCCCAACATGGGAGGCATTACCTGCTGAGTCTAGCTGAGTTAAGAGAGAAACTGGAAAGAAGATTTTAGTCATTTAGAAAATACAGGCTGTGGTCAAAATGGAGGTAGTTGAAGGGCTCTTTCAATCTCAGTGGTTTACAGCAACCAAGGTTTATTTCTCATTAATGTAATGTGGACTGGGGACGACTATGGCTCCGTGCTTTATGTGTCTTCTTCATTCTGGGATCCAGGAAAGGGCTTTCGTGAGTAAATACAGAATGATTAATTTGTCTTATATCCATTGCTGAAATGAAACTTTCAATATTTTTCAACTTTTCAGAACTTTTATGGATGCTCTGTTCATTAGTAGGTACTACTCAGAACCTGACTCATGGTGGGTGTCCAGTGAATATTTGTTGAATGAGTTGAATGAACACAGCCCATTCTCTCGCTCTCTGTCTCTCTCTGGTTTTTCTAACCACTCAGGACCACAGTCCAGAGAAGTTTCTTGTAATATTTTATTTATTGATTTCAGAAAGAGAGAGAGAGAGAGAGAGAGAGAGAGAGTGTGTGTGTGTGTGTGTGTGTGTGTGTGTGTGTGTGTGTGTGCTGGAGTGGGGGGAGGGGCAGAAAGAAAGCGGGGAAAGAAAATCTCAGGCAGACTCCCCTCAGTGTGGAGCCTGATGTGGGGCTCCATCTCAGGACCCTGAGATCATGACCTGAGCCAAAATCAAGAGTTGACACATAACCAACTGAGCCACCAGGTGCCCCAATCCAGAAAAGTTTTAAAGCAGGTGACTTACCTTGGTTATTTCAGAGCGAGAATTCTGGTGACTAAAAACGTGTGTAAAGAGCTACAGACTTTTCTCAGGATGTTTTCAGACATGTGGAGTTACTGTGGGGTGCTATGCATTCTGGGCCTGCCAGCCATTCATTACCTGAGCAGACCGGGGGCCTCTGCTCCCTTCTGCCTTGCAAAAGGAAGAGTTTACTGGAAGGGAGCTTGGGAGCAGGACCTCAAACCTGGAAACGGTGAAGTGATTGCAGCAAAGAGGTTCCTATCCCATCAGTACCTCCCTCACCCTCTGAAGCTGAATCTGGAAGACAATTCAGAGCCTGTGAGCCTTGCCTAATGGAGCTTGGGGGGAGCCTGGGAGGAATGTCCTTCTCCTGTCTTTGCCAAATATGTCTCTACTTCAAAGAGGCCTTGTGTGATAGGACAACAACAAAAGAAGGGCAAGACGCTTTACCTTCTTTCCCTCTTCCTCTCAGTGCCTCCTCTCTCTTTTAAGAACCTAGTAAGTTTGTTTCTATCTTAGCTAATGTTCTGTCAGCCGCATCTTATTTTTAACAAGGTTTAGTACTGGGTAGGGTTTTTCAAACTGCAGATTTTCATCATCCTGAAATTAAGCATTAAGAAGAAGCAACAGAATAACAAGTGTCAAAGTGTTCACATATAATAAAGGTAACTATTGTTTTACACATACACAGATGTATAGGTACAGACAGGATCACTATCCTAGAAAAGTATTTCCTCATGTGAATCATGATCAAAAAAGTTTGAAAAATCATTATAATAGGGCTTATTCTTCCAAGTGATAGGGAGCAAATGAGGAGACCTGTGGTTTGCACACTCTCCTGTATCTACTCAGCCCTTTATTACAGGTCTTTAGTACTTAAGCTCTATTTTGTAGAATGGGGGGTTTATGATGTCACCTGGGGGCAATAGCTACATGTTTCAAGCAAATGATTTAGAAAAAAAATCTGTGTGTCCGGGGGCTTTAACGAACATTCATTTTAGGGGCGGATACAATATTTTCTAGGTTTCAAAAGAGTTGACTTGTCTTAATCTTTAAAAAAAATTTTATTTATTTTAGAGAAAAAGCAAGCAGGGGGAAGGACAGAGGGAGGGAATTCTCAAGCAGACTCCCCACTGAGTGCAGAACCTGATTCAGGGCTCCATCCCAGGTCTCTGAGATCATGACCTGAGCCGAAATCAAGAGCCAGACATTCAACTAACTGAGCTACCCAGATGCCCCAACTTCCTTATTCTTAAAATTTATGGCCTTTGAACATTTTTTTTGCAGTTAATGTTTAAACTTTTACTTATGTATTTTATAACTTTTTGAGTAGGTGATAAGGGCTTGTACGGAGTTGAATAGTGTCTCCCAATTCGTGTCCACCTGGTATCTGTGAATGTGGTCTTATTTGAAAATAGGGTCATAGCAGATGCAATCAAGTTACGATGAAGTCATAGTGTATTAAGATGAGCCTTAAATCTAATGACTGGTGTCTTCTAAGAAGAGATACAAGATGGACATGGGACTCATTACTGAAAGACTACAATATGAATAGGAGTTGGGCACTACATAAAATGTGATTTTGGGTGCATGGCAGAAAACTCAAAAGACAGGACAGTTTTTCTCTATGGTGGAATCAAGTCTTATTAGTTTGTCCTTTAACCGCTTTTAAGGATCCTAAACCATTTTTTTTTAGCCGTGCTAAGTCAATATTTTGCAGTACTTATCTTGCCTTAAAGATACTGTCCTGCGACAAACCATAAGAGATTCTTTTTTTTTTTTTTTTTTTTTAAAGGGGAGTGGCAGGCAGAGGGAGAAGCAGGCTCCCTGGTGAGCAGGGAGCCTGATGCAGGACTCATCTGAGGACCCTAGGATCATGACTTGAGCCGAAGGCAGCTGCTTAACTGCCTGACCTACCTAGCTGTCCCCCATAAAGCTCTTAATCATAGGAAACAAACTGTGGGTTGCTGGAGGGGACATGAGTGGATGGGGGATGGGGTAACTGGGTGGTGGGCATTAAGGAGGGCATTTGGCATAATGAGCACTGGGTGTTATATGCAATTGATAAATCACTAAATTCTACCTCTGAAACTAATAATACACTATGTTAATTAAATTGAATTTAAATAAAAAATTAAAAAATGTTTTCCTGAAATTTCTTGTTATGTATTCTATCTCAAGAATTTTAAAAAAACAAGTATATGCTTTCTTAATTTATAAGAATGTATAATTTAAAAATAATCTTGGGGCGCCTGGCTGACTCTGTCGGTGGAGCATGGAGCTCTTGATCTCAGGGTTGTAAGTTTGAGCCCCATGTCAGGTATAGAGATTACTTAAAATCTTTAAAAAAATAAATAAAGGGGCAGTGGGTGGCTCAGTCAGTTAAGCGTCTACCTTTGACTCAGGTCATGATCCCAGGGTCCTGGGATCGAGCCTGGCATTGGGCTCCCTGCTTAGTGGGGAGTCTGTTTTTCCCTCTCCCTCTGCCTCTCCCCTGGCTTGTGCTCTTTCTCGGTCTCTTTCTCAAATAAATAAGTAAAATCTTTAAAAAAATAAAAATAAAAATATTCTTAGAAAGAGTGTAATTATCCTGATATAAATGAACTTATTTTCTGCATTGTCTTTAGAAAATAGCTTCTGGTCTTAATATGGAATCTAATCAACATTTGCCATTTGCAACAGATATGCCAAGAATTTGATTAATGTTTGAAATCTGATATAGCTTTCACTTCTCAGACACAGGAAAGTAAGATACAGAGCAAACCAAGATCCCAAATTAAAAGTTAGTTGTAATTTTCTGAGGTGTCTGTTTAGTTTACCTCAGAGCTCCTTTCTAACACGAAACCCATGTTAACTAACATAACATGAATTAATGTGGCACACATGTATTTTCAAATGCATGAATTAGGGGAGAGTATTGTAGAAATTAAGTAGAAGTAAAGGTTCCTGAGTGGTGAGCTCAAGAAGTAGGAAGCTAGAGTGTTGGATGGGAAATCATCTCCGACGCTCGCAGGCAGGGCCAGTTTCATGGGGATGTGATCTAGGGCACACCAAAAGCATGATCCATAAAAAAGGAAATTAAAAATTAGACTTTATTAAAATTAGAAGCTTCTGCTCTTCAAAAGATTGTTAAGAAAAAGTAAAGACAAGCTATACACTGAGAGAAAATATTTGCAGCTCATATTTATCTGATAAAAGATCCATAGTATATAAAGATTAAAATAATAAAAATAAAAAGTGGATGAAAGATTTGAGCAGATACTTCACCAAAGAAAATACCAGGAAATAACAGGATTCTCAATATCATTAGTCATGAGACACCATTACCAACCTACCAGAGTGCCTGAAATTAAAAAGACTAACCAGACCAGGTGCTGGAAGAGGATGAAGAGAAACTGGAAGTCTCAAAACTGCTGGTGGGAATGTGAATTATATACTTATGGTTGGAAAACAGCTTGGCAATTTCTTAAGAAGTTAAATATATACCTATCTACTACATGCTGCAGCCATTCTACACCTAGGAAAGTACTCAATAGAATTGGAATCATATGTTTACAGGCTTGTATGGGAGTCTTTTTGGTACACTTCACTGTTTATAACAGCTTTATTTCTGTAAGTCCCAAACTGGAAACAACAAAAATGTCCACCAAAGGTGAATGGATACACCAATTGTGTTATAATTATACTCAGCAATAAAAAGAAGTGAATGACTGATACTTGCAGCTATGTGAATGAATCCCAAAAATAATTGTGCTGCATGAAATAAGCCAGACCAAGATAGTACATAGTGTATGGTATGATACCATTTACATAACATTCTAGAAAATGCAAATTTATCTATTGTGACAGCAGATCCAAAGGAGACCGCATGGGAGGAATTAGAGGCATAGAGAAACTTTGGGTATGAGGGATACGTTAATTACTTTGCTTGTAATGGTCACACGGGTGTACACATGTCAAACCTCATCAATTTGTGTATTTTAAATGTCGCTGATGTCAACTATACCTCCATAAAAGTGTTTAAAAGGTGAGTGTATCATGATTCATGTTATACATACAACCCTAATCCTTAAGAATTTAATCCTGAATTAACTTTTTCTCAACAAAAATCAATGCATAGGGGCGCCTGGGTGGCTCAGTGGGTTAAAGCCTCTGCCTTCGGCTCAGGTCATGATCTCAGGGTCCTCGGATCGAGACCCGCATCGGGCTCTCTGCTCAGCAGGGAGCCTGCTTCCTCCTCTCTCTCTGCCTGCCTCTCTGCCTACTTGTAATCTCTCTGTCAAATAAATAAAAATCTTAAAAAAAATCAATCCATAGTCATAGCACAATCTAAATACGTATGGATTAAACAAGGCCCTCTTCGGTTTTCTTTTATTCCAGTAGCACCAGTAGGAACAGCAATGTTGAGTGTGGCTGTTTCAGGGGTCAAAGGACGAGGACGGAGAGCGCTTGCACTCCACTCCCTGGAGGGCGACCTCATCGAAGCACTGGTCGGAGTGCCAATCTCCACCCGCTCCGAAAAGGTGGTAAACGCAAGCCATTTCCTTGGGCGTGGGAAGGGACCCACGAGGCAAGAATCCTGCCAGCTCCGAGCCCGAGACTCGACATCTGCCAGGGAAGCCGCACGGGGAGAGTCAAGACCGCAACGAGTCCCTGACGCGGAAAGCGCTGGGAACGGGGGGAGCCGGAAGGGTCGGGGAGAAGAAAGAGAAAAAATAGACAGGAGCTCCGGCCGCAAGTCCCACGGAGGCGCGGGTCACGTGCTCGCGCGGGCGCCGGCATAGCCCGGGCTTTCCGGTCCGGCGGGAAGCCCAGGCCCGGTACTTTCGGTTCCGCCGGCAGGCTGTCCGCGGCGACCCCGGCGCGCACTTCCGCTCCCTCTCCGACCCGTTGCCCTACGCCAGTGCGCTGTGCGGTATCGTCTCTCGGAGCGGGCCTGTAGGGCCGGCGGGGAGCGCGGTGTGCAGTTGCTCCCCGGCTAGAGTTCGAAGAGGCGCGGGGAAGCCACTGGGTGTCGGCCTTCCGCTTGCTGCGCAGGCCCAGCCCCCGCGCTAAGAGCCCGGTGAAGGCTGAGGGCGGCTCGCGGGCGCGGAAGGGGCGTTCGGCCTCTCGGCGCCCTCGCGTCCCAAGTGAGCCCACGGGGCGCGGGATGGGAGACCACCCGGGGTCCCGACCCCGTCCCACCGCTGCTGTGTGCCCTGTTTCTCGGCACGGTTTCGTCCCGACCCGGGAGCCTTCTAACACTGCCCGCCTTTTCCCCGTGCAGCACCCCCGACCATGCCCGCGGGCGTGTCCTGGGCCACCTACCTGAAAATGTTCGCCGCCAGCCTCCTGACCATGTGCGCCGGGGCCGAAGCGGTGCACAGGTACTACCGGCCGGACCTGGTGAGTGCGGGAGGGTCCTCGGTCCTGGCTCCTGGACCACTCCGTTCTCCTCCCAGCGGCGCAAACGATCTTAAGACGAAATTAGAAGCGCACCCGCCCCGAGCCTAAAGCCTGATGATCCATTCCATTCCATTGCCTCGAGAGCAGTGCATGGCCTGTTCTTACACGGGTCGTACACAGCCTCCCCACTGGCCTTGATCTTCCACCATTTACCCCTCGTTCCCACTGTTGAAACCACGCCGGTTTCCTTGCTGTTTCTCACACTCATCAGGCCTGTCCCCATCTCATTGCCATGCCTTTTTGCATCTTCAGAACGTCAGTCTGCTCAAATATCTCCTCCAGCAGTGAGAGCCCTTTGGACAGCTCCTAAAGGATTCCTCCTCTGCTATTCTGTCTCAGTCCTTTGTTTCCCTAGAGGACTTGTCACAATTTGCAAGAATTTTATTCCTTTTGTCTATTTACTTGTTCATTGTTTTCCTCCAGAATGTAATCTCCATGAAGGGACAGGGCCTTCCCTTGATCTCAGTCACCTAGAAAAGAGCTTAGATTGTAGTATATAGGATATAGTAAATGCTCGGTAAATATTTGATGAATGAAGAATGAGGGAATATCGGCATTCCAAGGAGGGAGAAATTTAAATTACTTATAGCATTTTAAGCATTTGTTGAATTAGAACTGGGAATTAGAGGTGCTTTTGAGGAGTTATGGTCTTGCGGAGGTGGAGCAAAGAAGTGCGATGGAGATAATTACGAGCAAGTTTCGAGGTGTTATGCCACAGGTGTGAATAAAGTGGTTGGGGCACAGTGTAGGGATCAGTCATCTCTGCCTGGACTCTGGACGGGTAACACAGAGAACCAGCCATTTGTCTTTCTAGTTTCAGTTAACTGTCAGCTACAATTTTGGGGGTGTTTATTTTCAGAGAGGGGAACTGAGATTCAGAAGACTGAGGGTGATTACCCAGGATCACATACCTTCCTGGGGATTTGAAGCCCAGGCTTTCCGTTCGGAGTTTCTTTTCTTTCTTTCTTTCTTTCTTTCTTTCTTTCTTTCTTTCTTTCTTTCTTTCTTTCTTTCTTCTTCTTTTTTTTTTTTGATCCTGTTAATGAGGTAGTACAACACCCTTGTAAAACGTTCAGATTGAATTCAGGCATGTAGAATAGAATGTGAAAATCTAACCCCCCCCCTTTCTCCAGTCTACTACCCTCAAGTAGCTACCATTTTTTGGTTGGTGTATACTTGCAGACTTTTACTATTGTTGAGATACACACACACACACACACACACACACACACAGTGGACAGGGTGTTTTTCCCCATGGAAATGGGAATTCATGTATGCATATCTCTAACTTGTTTGTTTTGGTTAACATCTGTGTGAATAGACACATGTTTATATCAACAGCCTTTTTTCTTTCTGGCCATTACATAGCATTTTATAATATGGATGTTCCATATATTATTTAATTTCATATTGACATTTTGATGGTATCAGTTTTTGTACAAACAGTGCTGAAGTAGCTCTTTCTTACCAGCAGGGACTGCTTCTCTTGACTTCTAGGGACATATCAGGGTGACTTAGTGGAGATATAAAGGGGTAAGAACCTTCCACAGAAATTCAGTTGAGTCACTAGGTCCTGAGGAATAGACATCAAGCAGGCATTACAAAGGACGGAATACCTGTGATTTGCCCCTGGAAATTGACCTTCGATTCACCCATTTCATTATAAGTGGGAACATGCAGGGTTGTTACCAGCAGCTGCTTTGACCTTGGGAAGAGGCTTGGTCCTGATTGGGCAGTGACATCAGCAATGGGGTACCTCCGTAGGGCCCCGAAGGCCAGGGTTGGCCGGCTACATGTAGGGTGCTGGATGCTTTACTAACATTTAAGGAATTTATGTTCTTTTGCTGCGTCTGTTGGTATTGTTCTAGCTATGACTGTCACTATTGTAACAATCATTGGTCTTTGTTGGAGTCTTTTAGTCTTTACAGCCAGAAGGTCTGGGTGGAGTCCAGAGTCAACCATGACAGCTGCCTAGAGTGTATACTCAGTGCTGTCTTTTTTTTTTTTTTTAAAGGTTTTATTTATTTATTTGACAGATAGAGAGAGATCACAAGTAGGCAGAGAGGCAGGCAGAGAGAGAGAGGAGGAAGCAGGCTCCCCGCCGAGCAGGGAGCCCGATGCGGGCCTCGATCCCAGGACGCTGAGATCATGACCTGAGCTGAAGGCAGAGGCTTTAACCCACTGAGCCACCCAGGCGCCCTACTCAGTGCTGTATTAAGGGAGCTGCATTAAGGATGCTTTTTCTAGTTGACCAGCTCAGCCACTCAGGATAAGAATGGAGGCAGGGACTCAAGGCAGATGTTCTGTCCCAGAATACGAAGTGTGCTTTTTCTTGAGCTTCCCTTTGCATTTCCATTTACTTTTGCATTACTTTTACTGGTCCTCTTTTCCTTAATTTATAATCTACTTATTATTGAAGGCATAGTCAAGAAATGCAGTCTCAGTGATGTAGGAAAGATAATAGGGTTTGAAGCTGACAGCCAAGAAAGAATTCTTGAGGTGTCTTTGGTGCAAAAAGGCAGTTTTATTAAAGCACAGAGACAGGACCTGCGGGCAGGAAGAGCTGCACTGGGGTCATGAGGAGGTCTGTTATGTATATTCAAGTTGGGAGGGGATTAGGGATAGCATAAGCTTCCCAGGTATTTTGGAAACCAAGTTTCCAGGATTCTGAGGGGGCTAGCTATTGTCGGGGAAAGGCCATTTATTACTTACTAAAAACTCAGTCGTGGGACTCCTCAGATACGTATCAGTGGGTCATATGCTTGGAGATGATTGCTGACATGTATCTTGGCCGGGGTTGGGGGTAGAGATAAAGGAAGTTTGCAAAGGAATTTTTATATGTTAAAGTAAACTTACAGGATCTTGGGGGTTGGGCTAAGGTTGCCTCTTGCCCTTAGCAAAGTAGTAACATCAAGGCAGCTGAGTCCCTAGAGAAATGTCACTCTGCCTGTTTCAAGGACTTGTCAGTGGGCTGTAGGTAGTAAGGAAATTTAATTTTTCTTTTGCCTTTGTTTCCCACATCCTTAGGATTCATTTTATTTTATTTTATTTTTAAGATTTTATTTATTTGTCAGAGAGAGAGAGATACACAAGGAGGGGAGCGGCAGGCAGAGGGGGACGCAGTCTCCCCACTGAGCGGGGAGCCCGACACAGTACTCAGGACTCCATCCCAGGACCCTGGGATCATGACACTTAACTTACTGAGCCACCCAGGTGTCCCAGGACTCATTTTAAAGTGTTCATTTTTGGTTGTTTCCGGACATAACCACATACACACAAATTGCTGTTTAGAACCTCTGCTGATACTTTTAATAGTTAAATTTGATGTCAGTAAACTTATTAGTGTTTTAGAAATTGATATATTTAGTAGATAATTTTTACTGTTGCTATTTTTCAGAAGCAGGAGAGCTAGGTTCTTGTCTCACAGAGTCGAAGAATGAATCTCGTGGACAAAGGAGAGTGAGTAACGTGATAGAGTTTTTATTAAGCAAGAGTACAGAAAAAAAGCTCTCAGGAGTGAGAGAAGGGTCCCAACAGGGTTGGCACTGAGGGCTTTTAGGGTTGCTTTTTTTATTGAAGGCTAACCAGGGAACTTAAATCTTTTTCCCTTCTCTCCAGGCAGCACCATGATTAAGGACTAGTGATAGCATCTTTAATGGCTTCCTTCTTTTTAGGACCTGGTTATTTTCTGGTTATTTTCTGTTGACCACAGGAGACTGTCATAAATACGACTATTCCTCCACCCCCCGCCCAGACACCTCGGGCAGGGTGGTCTGGAGTGTTCCCTTATCTCTGGTTTCCTTACATCTCCACATTTTTGGGATTTCTGTGAGCCTGATCATATAGCCCCCTATCTATCTCTCCCTGTCTAGCCCTGCCTGTCCCTTACTCATTTCTTTTAATTAAAGTTGAATTCTTGGGGTACCTATGTGGCTCAGTTGGCTGAGTGTTTAATGAATGTTTAATCTCACTGCTTTTCACCACGACCATTGCTACTACCCAGTTCAAACCACTGTCAGCCACGTCTCACCTCAGTTTCTGTGATGGCTCCCTGCCCTGTTTCTGCCTTCCAGCCTTGCTCCCCTGCAGTCTTTTCTCGACAAAGCCACTGTCCTCTTTTTATGCCTGAGTCAGGTCATGTCATTCTGCTCAGAATTCTCCAGGGATTGTGCATCTCTGCATCCTCGTTTTTTTCTCTGCCCTCATCCCTTCCTAATCTCTCATTGAATACTTTATACCAGCTGTGCTGACCACATTGCTTTTCCTTGCATATAAGGGCACATTTCTGCCTGAAGTCCTCTGCATCTGTGCTTCCTTCTGCCTGAAACACTCCTAGATGTCTGCATGGCTGGTTTTCTCATCCTCCTCGATGTAGATCTTTGTTCAGAAGTCACCTTTTCTGGCAATAAGCACATGAGAAAATGCTCAGCATCATTAGCCATCAGAGATATGCAAATAAAAACCACAATAAGATGCCATTTCATCACCATTATAACGGCTATAATTAAAAAAAAAACCCAAACAGCTCATGACAGGTGTCAGTGAGGATGTAGAGAAGTTGGAACCCTCATACAGTGCTGCTAGGAATGTAAACTAGTACACCTGCTTTGGGAAACAGTCTGGCCATTCCTCAAGCAGTTCAACGTAGAGTCATAGGACTTAGCGATTCCGTATCTTAGTTATACCCAAAAGAAATGAAAACATAGGTCCACACATTCTTCTTGTACACAGGTTCATTTAAATGGAATCATACAACATGTGGCTTTTGTGACTTGTTTCTTTCACTTTGCATGTTTTCAGGGTTTGCCCCATATTGTCAAATATATCTGTACTTCATTTCCTTTTAGGACAGAATAATCTTTCATCGTAAGAATAACAGGGCTTGATCCCAAGTCCTCGGGATCATGACCTGAGCCAAAGGCAGATGCTTAACCGATTGAGCCACCCAGGCGCCGCAGGCGCTTACTGTTTTTGAACGGTAACAAATTGATTTGAAATCAATTCAAAATGAATTGATTTGTAATACTTGTTTTCTGTGCCAGGCACATGGTAGAGACTCAGTAAATAGTGCAGGAATGAATTTCAGATTGTGGAAAGCTTTATTAAGATTTGTGATCTGTCAGTTAATATGGATCTAAACGCTCCCTCTGTGAGTCCTGTGATAGTAGAGACACAGCTTGGATAATACAGTCGTATAAGTATAGGGTTAGAAATGGACTGAGATGGGCCACAGGCTCTCCTAATAAGGATTTATCATTGAGTGCACAGGGACTTTGTTTGTTTGTTTGTTTTACTTTTTACTTTCTTTCAGGTCACACTGAATTACAGTTTAAGAAGGCACTGGCATCTATCCTTTTTGTTTGTTTTTTTGATAGACAATACCTGAAATTCCACCAAAGCCTGGAGAACTCAAAACGGAGCTTTTGGGACTGAAAAAGAGACAACACGAACCTCAAATTTCTCAGCAGTAGAAACCTCAAAATACTTAACTCTGCCAAGAACTCCATGAATAACATTATAAGTATTAAATATATATTTTTAAAGTTTATTGAGTTAGATGGGTTGTTTTAAGCACCTAATGCAATGCTCACTGCCAAGAGGAGGTACCCAGGTTTTAACTGATGCATTGAGATTTAATTATGGATTGACCAGTGTTTCTTGAAAACTGCCAACGTATATATCATCAGCTTTTTGAATGTGGTTGAATAGATACTTAGTCTTGAATATCACGTGAGAAAGAATATTTACAGTGTTTCCTGCTCTTATAATTCTGGTTTATTTCTCTGAATAGCTTGACTATCATGGCAAATAGGAATTATAAATTAACTATAATAAAAGTGTCATTGACAATGAAAGCTTATGGTGTGAAGTTAATATTTCTCTAAAACTGGACAGCGCTATTTGTACTAAACTGAATTAAGTTGAAATATTTAAAGTTTGAAGTTCTTTTGGAATTGTGTACTTAACAAAATTATAGCAGATGTCACTTGGACTGTCATAAGTTCTTTTTTTTTTTTTTTTTTTTTTTTTTTTTTTTTTTTTTTTACNCAGGCAGAGAGAGAGGAGAGAGGAGGAAGCAGGCTCCCTGCCGAGCAGAGAGCCCGATGCGGGCCTCGATCCCAGGACCCTGGGATCATGACCTGAGCCGAAGGCAGCGGCTTTAACCCACTGAGCCACCCAGGCGCCCTGTCATAAGTTCTTTATCCCCAAATTTGAGAAACCATATTACCATGTAGTTATTCTTATAAAATATATTTTAAAATAACTGAAAAGCTTAAACGAGCTTTCTCGTGGGGTGAATTGTGTCGTTTCCCCAAAGATGTTGAAGTCCTAACCTCCACTACCTGTTAATGTGACCTTATTTGGAAATAGAGTCCTGCAAACATAATGAAGTTAAGATGGGGTCATTAGGGTGGGTCCCTAGTCTAATTTGATTAATGTCTTTGTAAGAGGAAGATGCCATGTAAAGACAGACACACAGGGAGAGCGCTGTTTGACAACAGATCAGAGATTGGAGTTATGTAAGCCAGGAATGCCAGGGTCGGAGAGCCACCACCAGAAGCCAGAAAGAGGCAAGGAGGGGATTCTAGCCAGAGTCTCAGAGGATGGTCCTGCTGACACCTGGACTTTGGATTTCTGTCCTCCAGAACTCTTGAGAGAATCCATTTCTGTTGTTTGAAGCCGTCCAGTTAGTGGTACTTTGTTTTGGCAGTCCTAGGAAACTAAAACAAATATTTCAACTCTTTCACTGAGTCTATAAATAAAGGACAAAAGTAATTTATAGAGCAGTTGGCTTTCCATTTAGGGCTATTTTTCCAAAAGAAGTTTTTCAGCATTCTGCGTTCTTAAAGGTAACATCTAGGCTTGCTTCTTAGCCAGTTAGCAAATTGCTACATCACATAAATCTTTGGGGTCATTGTTGAAATCTTAAATCATGAAATGCACACAAAATGTTTGTGTTTTATTTTCCATAGTAAATACCCTTTTTGGTTTAACAGTATAAAGCAACTAAGTGAAATGGTTTATTTCTAGTCTATATACAAGCTCTTTCTTTTCTGCTGCTGTGTTATTTGGTACCTTACCAATTCTACACATGAGGAGGATCTGTATTTCTGTTGATGATGGATGAACTGTGGCCCACTCCAGGGAAAGGGCTGAAGAATAGTTTTTAGTTGAGACTGATTGTTTGCTGATATTTACTATGACCTTGTGCATGAGACTTAATTTCTCTGGATCAAATTTCATAGTTGCCATTAATTGATTACTTTTTTCTTTTTCTTTCTAATTTAAATATTTATTTATTTATTTTAGAGAGAGAAAGGGAGGGAGAGAGTGTGTGCAAGCGCAGGGGGAAGGAGCAGAGGGAGAGGGAGAGAGTGTCCCAAGCCGACTCTGTGCTAGGCTTGAAGCCTGACATGGGGCTCGATCCCAGGACCTTGAGATCATAAGCTGAGTTGAAACCAAGAGTCAGTCACCTAACTGACTGACCCACTCAGGCACTCCTTAATACTTTTTTCCTTAAAATTCTATACTTTACCCCTGAAACAAATACATTTTATGGTAATAAAAAAATGAAAATGAACATATTAAAAAATTCTATACTTTACAAATGGTGAATCTTGCCACAGCCAATTGCAAGGATTTTATATCAGACTGAAAAAAGTTTGACTTTTTTTTTTTTTTTTTGGCTGAAAGAATTGAAAAATGGTCTCCAAAACTCAGTAATTCTAACTTCGGTGCCTAACTCCCTCAAATAATATGAATTCCCAAAGGTTTTAGGAAGGATACCTGATTTAGTACAAATCGACAATAAAACCATTTTTTAACTCTCAGCTAGTTTCATCAGTTGAATTTACTAGGTGCAGTTTTTTCTCTGCTAATGAGCATTTTCAAATTCTCCTTCTCCATTAATTTTAGTATATGAACATGAAACTGGTGAACTGTGATAATGCATTTTGTAGCTATCAGTGAGAAGAGACCCCTCATGACTTTCCAGAAGAGTTGGAGACATTGCTCACCCTTTGGAGGAAGAAAGTATCCGCCCCTTGGGGCCAGTTTGTGCACAGTGGAAGGTCCCCACCTATGCCCTGGGTGAACCATATGGTCCAATGCAGTGAACTGTACTTTAAAGTCACTCCCCCTCCCCATCCCATACCTTCATTTACAGGTACAGAGTGGTCTGGCTATTGAGAGAAAAAGTCATGATTTGAATCCACTTCTACAAGACAATGGCTTTATGAAGGCGGAAAACTGGTTTTCTAGCTATTAAAATAAAAACATACTAAAAGTAGAAGTGCCATCATTTTCAGTATGTGCTGATTCTAATGATTCTAAGTGACTTTCACCAAGGTATCCTTTTTTGAAATTGGTCCCTATTGTGAGCAATATGCATTGTGGTGGCCGTGAAAATGCATTAATAGATTCTCTGAGGAAAGATGCTTTTCACTGAGCAGCCTTCAGTCATCTTGGCTTCTGCAGGGATTTTAACAGCTAAAGGGTGGCTTTTCTCCCAGCCACACCTCCTCCCATTCAGCACAACTCTTGAGGGGCGTGTGTGAGCTCAGTTCTCTCTGAGTTAACTGGGGCTCTTTGGCGCTGCATTGCTTCTCACCTCCTTCTGCTCCATCCTATTTCCTTTCCTTCCACAGGTGCTGATTTAAGGGCATTACTTAATAAACAGCCTGTATATTAAACTCCATTTCAGTGCTTCTTGGAGAACCAAATCTGTGACTTACACAAACCAAAAATTAAAAGTAGTACTAGGTTATTCCTTAATAGAGCTGTGGAAAAAAACAACCCAAGGTGTTTGGTCATTGAATTAGGACAGCGGTTGTGCAAGGTGTATATGATGTGGCTGCTTGTTTTTATCCAAAACTATGGGAATAGGATGCTTTCTAAGCTTCCTGCTGGAACACTATAAACTCAGAATTTGTAATTGGAGATGCCAAGGAGCAAGTTTCAGGTGCTATTAATTTAATGGAATCCAATGGCTTTAATTTCTATACAACAATCTTTATTAAAAATTATGGTGGGCAAAAAGTTGGAAACAAATATTAGTAGCTAATACAACATTGTATCATGAAAGGAAGCTATATCATTTTGTACATAACCTCAAGATTTTATTGTCTTCATAATATAACAAAAGATGAAGCTTAGAACTGGATCACTTGGCCCTTTCTCTTATCTCCTCCCAGTTCAAAATGCTTGCATCTCTTAATAGCCAGCATTCTCCTAGATCTGCAATTGGGCTCAACACATTCAAGCCTCAGGACAATCTTCTTTGTAGTTTTAGCCTTTTTCCGGAAAATCGGCTTAGTCTGCCCACCATAGCCGCTCTGCTTCTCGTCATGATGCCGCTTTCCCTGGGCATAAAGAGAATCTTTTCCTTTCTTGTACTGTGTCACTTTGTGGGGTTGGTGCTTGCCACACTTCGTGCAGAAAGTCCGGCGGGTTTTAGGAACGTTCATGTTTGCAAAAGTGCTGTTGCCATGGGCAGGAAGCTGTATCTTTACAGCATGTTTCCCTATGACTGGGCTCCCATTTTAGTTCTTATAAAGGAAAAGAAACATTTTTAAAATCAAGTAAATTAGCTTTCAAACTGATTATTGCAAACTAAGCCTAGAAAAATAGCTTGGGGGAGTAGGACACATACGACAAACAGAAATACAATAAGCCCAGAAAAGTCCTAAATTATCAGGAAAATCTAGTCCCTTACAAAACTGTATGGTACGTAAAGTTGGTTTCCATAGAATTTTCTCACCCACATCATCTCTGAATATACAACTCAGGTTCTCTTTCCCTAGCCAGTTAAAAAATAGACTACCATTTCAGATGGCTATCAATTAATGAAATTAGAGAAAACCTTCTCTCATACATTTCAAAAGAAATTAAATGATTGCTTGATGAGGATCATCCCTCAGTATCTAGTTACCTGTTGTGATTATGGGTGCTTTGAAAGACAGCCTTATTCTGGAGTAACTCTAGATTTACAGGAAAACTGCAAAGATAGTACAGAGCCCCCATGTCCCCTTTCTGTTTCCATGAATGCTGGTCCATAGGTCAAAGCCAAAGAACCATGAACTATATTCGACTAAACTTTACCAGTTTAATCCATGCAATGAATGCGCTTGGTTGCCAGTTTTCTTCAATCTATTTCTGTCCTTGGTTTTGACCTTGAAACTTTCAGAGTACTGTTCATATATTATGTTTGATGGTAGAGACGGCAGCGCCTTTCTTACCACATCCTATCAGGGATACCTAACATCACTGAGGATATGAGCCCTGACCACTAGGTTAAGGTACTGTCTGCCAGGTTTCTCTGCTACAAAGTTACTATTTTCCCTTTCTGTACTCTAGAAGACAGCCACTAAGTCTAGTCCACTTTTAAAAAGGAAAGGAGAATTAAGCCCCATTTCCTGGAAGGGGGAGTGTATCTACATATATTATTTGGAATTCTTCTGTAAGGAGCATTGTCTTTTTTCTACATAGGTGACTTCTTAAAAAAATACTAGATCTAAAAAAGACTTTTCTGTGATCTGTACGAATTATTTTGTAAGGGAGAAAAACTCCCAAAACACAGGATTAAAAAAAAAATCAGCCAAGTTGTATAATCATTATGAAGACAAGCAAGACACGGAGTATTTGGGATCTTTTTTATTTTTATACACATGACAAGATTTTACACCAAGAATAGTCAGTTAAATAGTACAAATTTACATTCATGAGGAATGTTAAAAAAAATTCAACTAAAAAACCCACTTCTTTCTGTGACCCACAATTCCCAACATTTTACAGTGCAGGGGAGAAGGGCTGGGGGGAGCATCCAAAACAAGTCTCTCCCAAAAGAAATGACTTAAATTTCACATTCCCTCTCCACGCAGGATCCAAATGGTGAGAGTATAATTTATAATTCATCTTTTTCAGCTGTAGATTTCTGTGAAAAGAGAAAAATCAGAAGACATGAAAAACCAGCAGAAAAAAATCTTAGTTTAGAAGGTTCATAGTTCCATTATTTCAGAGGTAGGTTAGAACCTCACCTATTACTCTGCCAAATAACTTAGAACTCAACAAAAGGATCAGTGGACCCTGAACACAATCAATTTAAAATTGACCTACTGCTGCTATATAGTAAGGCAAAAGCAGGTGGCAAAGACTATAGAAGCCTTAGCCTTATGGGCTTAAGAAAAAAAATCTATTTGACAAAATCTCAAGAATGGATGGCTAAAACAAAGGAACAAAGGGAATGGGAAGATGAAAGCATATACGTCATTTAGAGGAAAAAAAGGACTTGCTCCAGCTTTTGAATTTGATATTAGATGCCTATTTTTTTTGGCGGATTTCCTGAAGTCTGACTTCTGGAAGCTACACAGTCCTAATGCCAGAACTAAAAATAAAAGTTTGTCTAAGTTTCCAAGAATTAAAATGCAAGCCCAGTTCTTGACTATATATATATATAATTTTTTTTTTGACTTGCTATACCTTTACTGTTTCTTCTTCGTCATCTGTTCCTGCATCCATTTCTTCTTCTTCGTCTTGCTCTGTGTCTTCTGTGGTGTCCTCTGTTGTTTCTTCAGGTTCTTCTTCGGGTTCTTCTTCCACCTGAGAGCAACATTTATGAGCTCATTAATGGATCCAATAGCTAGGGTCTATTTTCACTTTATTCATTTAAATGTATAATATTATAATTAACTTCACTCCTGTTCTATTCAGAAGTGTAGAGTGAATATGCTAATTAGAGTTAACTGTCAAGCTAACAAAGGGAGAGAGAGAAAAAAAAAGAAAGGCTATAAAAGGGGAATTTCTTATTAATTCTAACAGTGCGTAGAGGGAGGATCCAAACATGCCATAAATTATTTCAAACCTTTGCATCAGGGTCAATGTTTAAGCTGAGGCGAAGCATTCTTTCTATTCGATCTCCATATGCTTTAGTGTCTGGTAACAGATATCCTGACCGCAGCGTTGCTGTTTCAAACAAAACCACAGCAAGATCTGAAACAGTTTTGTCATCTTCATCTTCCTAAGATGGAAGAAGGGACATCTGATTAATATTAAAAGGTACAAAGTATTCCAATTAAAAGATGAAGGAGTATGGCTGCAATACTACTTACCTTAACCCGTCGAAGCATGTCTTTGATTAGGGGATGTCTGGGATTAATTTCAAATGTTTTCTTCTGGCTGGCATAATAACTGGTAAGGGGTAAAAATGAATGTTAAGTAATATCAAGTTTCAGGATCCATACATTTCCCATGTTCCATACATTTTTAAAATTACAGTGAATTCCTGGGGGGAAAAAAAAAGTCAACATTTATACACCATGCTTTGCCTTTTAAATAGGGATAGGCAAGGTGTGATGGAAGAGTGCAATAAAGAGAACTATATACTAATGCATCTCCAGTGCCTACAGGTTTGTTGAATGGATGAATGGATTTAGTGTCGTCTTCACCCCCTCTTAACTTATTCTCACTTAACTGAAGCTCAGTGTCCCACAGAGTTCTGAAACATCTAGGCAGCTTCTGTGTGCTAGTCCGTTACTACCTTCACCAACATGGTTCCAGGACAAACTTTCTTTTATTGGGAGCTCAGTTCTCAGTGCATTCTACCTTCCATCACGTTTGGTTTTTTGCTGTCAGTTGTGACTGTTCTCCCTCCTACAGTTGACGAGAGGGAGGAACCACATCTATCCCTACTTGGTATACCTGGTATAGACGCAGAGTTTAGAGGATTATGACTTGATCTGTTATCCTGACTGCCAGAAAGACAGCAGTGCTGTCTACTTAGACCACCAAGGTACAGACGCAGTAGGTGTGTGTTTGTTGAATGGAAGGTAACTTCCCCTTAATAAATGACTGAATTAAATGGACATTTATATAATAGCTACTATACTGCTGCAATGGGATATAAATAGAAACTTGTTTTCCACCTGAATTGTATAATCTATAAAATCTTGAGGGGGGCAAGACATGTAAGCAAGATGCCATTTTAGCATTTTATAGTAGAAACATTATACATTGGGGAGTCTCGCTAAATATGGAATATACCTTATATAAAAAAATACAGATAAAGTTTTGCAATTGTGACAATGGAGACTACACTTGTGAGAAGAATCCTAAGCTAGGGCTTGGGGAAACACATGACGATCAGAGAGCAAATAAAAAGACATTCCAGATGGGAGAAGGAAGAATGAAAACAGGGAAGAAGTCATTTTCAAGACTGCTGCTGTGACATTAAAATATAAATTTGGCATATATATTCCCTGGAAATAAGGGATACTGAAGACCCAGTATTACTCCAGTACTTAGCCCTTTAGTTCATAAACTTGTTAACTCATGGGTCCTTTACCCTTTATTTTGTTGGGCATACTATTTGGGGAAAGGGGGGATGGCAGTTAAAAAAAGGACTGAACTCATTTATCAAACGTCATTGTCATTAACCTCATCTGTAACTATTAGTATCTAAAAATGTCAAAGAAGCCCAGATACCAGGCCAAGCATATAATCAAGTGCAAAAATAAAAACAATGTATGTCACAGATTAAGAAAATTGCCTTTTGTGTATATAAAAAATACCGTAAAATAGATCATGAGCCCAACACCTCCCCCTTTTCAGCCTAATGTCAGAGGAATCCTTTTGTAAACTTGTCTCATCTAATATTTAGCAGCAGTGGTGGACGCTTAGCGCACATCAGCTCTGTACAGAAGCTGGCATCATCTGCTAAAGGCAGGCAGGACAAGAACTAACACCTTGCCAGGACCTTCCCAAGGATGCATACTTGGTAGAGATGTCTTTGCCTGTCTGGTATGCTTGAGCTTTCATGATTCTCTCCATGTTGCCAGACCACCCATACTGACTGGCGACGAGAGCACATGGAGACTCCGTCAGACGCTGAGATACCACAGCCTTTTCAATCTTAGGATAAGAAACCAAAAGTGAGATACATATAAATACCAACAGTTAAGGTCATTCAGTAACTAAGGCCTACTTGTGATCTCTCTCCCTCTGTGAAATAAATAAAATCTTCTAAAAAAAAATTTAAGTTATTAACAAAAAAGCAGTATTAAACTAGAAAGCTTTCAGTAACAGGAAAAAAACTGAATAGTACCCACAAACAGAATAACCACTATTTTCCTTTAAATTCTTTGTAGTTTATAACATTTTTATTTATTTTTGGAAAGATTTTATTTATTTGACAGAGCACCAGAGAATATACAAGCAGGGGGAGCAGCAGAGGGACAGAGAGAAGCAGGCTCTCCATTGAGCAGGGAGCCCAATGTGGAGCTTCATCCCAGGCCCCTGGGATTATGACTTGAGCCAAAGGCAGATGCTTAACCAACTGAGCCACCGAAGCGCCATTTTTTTTTTTTTCTTTTAAAGTAAGGGTGCCTGGGTGTCTCAGTTAAGCGTCTCACTTTTGATTTTGGCTCAGGTCATGATCTCAGGGTCGTCAGACTGAGCTCCCTCTGCTCTTCTACCCGCTAGCATGCTCTCTTTAAAAAAAAGAAGAAAGAAAAAGAGCAGGCTCCGCACCCAACAAGGGGCTCAAACTCCTGACCCTGAGATCAAGAGTCACACACTGTACTAAGCCAGCCAGGCACCCCTGTAGTTTATAAATTTTAAGCTCGGGGTGCCTGGGTGGCTCAGTCGTTAAGTGTCTGCCCTCAGCTCAGGTCATGATCCCGGGGTCCTGGGATCGAGCCCTACACTGGGCTCCCTGCTTGGCGGAGAGCCTGCTTCACCCTCTCCCACTCCCCCTGCTTGTGTTCCCTCTCTCGCTGTCTCTGGCAATTAAATAAATAAAATCTTAAAAAAAAATTTTTTTTGACCTCACCTTCACCAAAACTTTAACAATATTAAACACTGTTCTGTATAACTTTTAATGGTTACAAGGTAACCAGATGTAGTTTAATTTGTTGACAAAACAATTTTTTTAAAAAAAAGAAAATACAGATGCTGAAATTTCACAAGTTCTAATTTCCAGAAGAATACCTTGTCCTTGAGAGCTTTATCTTTCATCCAATTGAGCAGAGGCTCAAATTCTTTCTCAATTGCTTCACGACTCTCCTTCGTTTTCTCACTTTCATCAAATTTCACACCTTCTTTGGCAACATTCTGGAATCTTTTGCCATCAAACTCGGGAAGAGCCTGAATGCAGTATTCGTCCACAGGTTCTGTGAGATAAATCACCTCATAGCCCTTTTTCAGAAGTCGCTCCACAAATGGAGAAGATTCAGCCTATAAAATTAAGAGAAGTGAGAAAGTTTCCAAGATCTAGCCTTGGCATACTTATTCACCCTAGTAGCTACATTTATATATATGAACAACCCCATTTTACAGGTGGGAAAATAAGAAGTGCAGAAAATATAATGACTTTTCTGTCAGTGATTGACCAGGCCTCATCAGGGCTCCAGTTCACCATTACAATTTTTTTTCCCCTCAAGAGTTGGCTACATACCAGGATGCCTGAGAGTTGGGAGTTCATCTCACCTCTTTTCTGCTGGACCCAGCCATGAAGTAGATTTTGTCTTGTTTCTCCTTCATTCTTTCCACATACTGGTCTAGACTGGTGATGTCACTTGCATGATGAGAAGACTGGAATCTAAGAAGTTTAGCAAGACGTGTTCGATTTGAGTGGTCTTCAATCACACCAAGCTTGATGTTGGTACCAAATTCTTTCCAAAAAGTATCATTGTACTTCTCATCAGCGATCTTCTTAATCATGTCCAGAGTTTTACGGACAAGCTTCTTTCTAATCACCTACATAAAATTAAAGAATAACTTATTAAAGAACCTCATCTCAAACTTTTGAGAACCTACCACATTTAAGACAGCAAAGGAGTACTGGTGAAAGATACAAAGACAGGGCACTGTCACTGCCATTTATCAAGAGGGAGGGATTGGTGAGCTAGCCTATGTGAGACTCAGCAGAAACTAAGCGGTCAGTGGAAACAGTCACAAGGTCACTTTTAACATTTATATTCTATCTTTAGACCAGATAGTGGGTTTACTACGTAATTCTTTTAACTTTTCTATCAATTTGGAACTTTCATAAAATAGTGGGGGAAAAACAATCAGATTCTTAGGATTTAGTAATAATTCCAGAATAAAATTAAGTTCTTCAGCTAAAGAGCCAAGGATTAGTCTCAATAACTGATGACTCCACTAACGGAGTCTATCCTCTGAAGCCCAAACAAAGAGCAAAGCAGTCAGTCTCTTCCCAGAGACACTCACCTTAAGCAGTTTATGCTGCTGAAGAGTTTCCCGGGAAACGTTCAAGGGGAGATCATCTGAGTCCACCTTTAGATGGCAAAAGAAGAGTTCGATGAGCAACAGAAGCTGGGAAAAAAACCACACCAACAAGCCAAAAAAACAAACAAAAAAACCAAACAACCCCCCTCCTTTTTAATGACTCCCTCCTCATTATCTTTAGATACTTACAACACCTTTGACAAAATTAAGGTACTTGGGCATCATATCATGGAAGTCATCTGTGATGAATACTCGCCGTACATATAGCTAAGCAGAAACAACAAAGAGTCACTTTCTGGAAATTAAACTTTCAAATTCTAAACTCAGTTTTTACAATTTAAAAACTCACCTTAATGTAATCACTCTTCTTAGATCCATATTCGTCAAACAGACCACGTGGAGCAGATGTAGGTACGAATAAAATGGATTTGAAAGTAACTTCCCCTTCAGCAGTAAAGTGGATATAAGCCATGGGGTCATCACTTTCCTATGGAAAGATGGCATTTAGTCATTCTAAAGGCACCGGAAAAAGGCAGTGCAAAGGCTAAGTGATTTATTATGTGGTACACCCTCAGTTAAGCCTTTATTTAGCAAAAAATGTTCCCTTACCAACCGAAGTGGGGGGGGGTGGAGGAAAGAAGAAACAGTTAGGACGCTATTCTAACTGGCTAGGCATGGTGGTTTTGCTGATGATCACTGCTGATCAATAAATAGCATCACTGGATCTCCTAAACTCGGGGAAGAATGGATGAGTAGAGGTTCCACATTTGTCAAAGAACAGGGTAGAAAAATAATGCTGTCTCAGTGACAAAATACCGCTGCATGAACGTACTGTTCAATCACAAAAAGTTCTCAGGAACAGTTTTCTTCCATTGGAATATGGACTATAGCAGTGGCTACAACAAGGTATGTAAATAAATAATAAATTCCCTAGATGTGCATTGTCCATTACCGTACCCATTTGTGGATGCTAAGCACTTGAAATGTGGCTAATCCAAATTGAGATGTATGGGTAAGTGTAAATACAGATAACTAGACTTTGAAGATACAGTATTAAAAAAAAAACAAAACCCCAAAACACTAAAACATGTCATTAATTTTTAAAATAATGATTACATGTTGAAATACAAATATTTTGGGCATGTTGGATAAAACAATATAACATTTATATAAAATAAAATTTTTATATAAAATTTATATAAATTATATATTTTATTTTACACTTATACATGTAAATTATATATTTTATATAAAATATAAAATTACACCTGTTTCAACTTTTAAAGATTGTATTTATTTGAGAGAGAGAGTGCATGCATGTGCAAGCAAGCATGAGTGGGGGGCAAAGGGTGGGGGGAAGCAGACTCCCCTCTGAGCAGGGAACCCAACATGGGGCTCAATCCTGAGATCATGACCTGAGCTGAAGGCAGACACTTAACTGACTGATTTACCCAGTCACCCTGTTTCAACTTTTAAAAATGTGCCTTCTAAAAAACTTAGAATCACATACGTAGCTCATGTTACATTTCTAATACAGCTATCCTAGAAAGTATGAAAAGTATACTAGAAAGAAGAAAGTATGTTAAATTTGTATACACTAAGACTGTTCATGGGAATAAAAGTGGAGGCAGAACCAAGGGGACAGTTTTAAGAAATAAAACTTAAGGGATGGTTGGATGTTACCATAAGGAAAACAAAGAAGGTTAAAGAAAACGAATCAATAGATAGAATAAAGATTAAAGAACAAACACAACCACAGAAAATCAAGTTTTTTCTAGCCATGCTAAATATTTTGTACAAAATGCTGTATGAGGAACTATTAACTTGAAACAATCTTAATGCTAGTTTTGGATTCTACAGTTAAGAAGGCTCAGTAAAAGAAAATAGGTAAGGAAACAAAGATCTAGTAATTATTCCTAAGCATATGACCTCACAATAAATGTTTGAGGTTGTAAATTGGCTTTTTAAAGGCTAGGTTCAAAGCTGAATGAATCAACAAACATAAAGCAGAATCAGACCTATAAATACAGAGAACTGATGGTTGCCAGAGAGGAGGAGGGTAGGGGATGGACAAAACAGGTGAAGGGGAGTAGCAGATACAGGCTTCCAGTTATGGAATCAGTAAGTCATGGGAATAAACAGTACAGCATAAGGAATAGTCAATGATACTGTAACAGTATTGTGTGGTGACAGATGGTAGCTACACTTGTGGGGAGCATAAAGATACTGAATCACTGTTGTACACTTAAAACTAATGTAACATTGTATGTCAACTAGCAAATAAAAAATTAAAAAATAAAAGCTATTCATTCTTGAATGGAAAAAAGCCAATAATGCTAAAAGCCATTCAATACAAGGTATGTTTTATGGAAATCATCCATCTACCTACGTAGGTAGTTGTTAAAAGTCTTTTTTGTAACACAGACCCCTTAGCAATCTGGTGAAGTCTATCACTCCTCAGAGTAAATTCTTCGTCTTAGAATGCATATGTAATACAAAACACACAAGATTAAAAAGGAACCAATGTGTTGAAACAGTTATAAAACAATCTAAAAATATTTTTGATTTAGTAATGTTCATAATTATTCTAAAATAATATTTACCTTTGAAAATGATTTGTAGAAAGCTTTGTATTCATCATCTTCCACTTCTTTTGATGGTCTCTGCCATATCGGTTTGATGTCATTCATAAGTTCCCAATCCCAGACGGTTTTTTCAACCTGAAGTTACAGGACATGATTAGTCAGCCACGGCATTTACCAACAGTAATTAACACTAGTGGGAACCATAACTTCAGGACAGTTCAAATGAATGTGGGAAGCACCAAAAGACACTTCTAATCTACTATGGCTCCTGCCGATGGGATCAAAAATCTAAAAATATTTCTCTCAACATTTAAGACTGATGTATAATGCAAAGAAGGCAACCAGTTATCATTATAACTGACAGAAAGCCAATTAAAGGTTTTTTCCATTATTAACTAGCTAAAATGTTACTTCTTGAAAATATCTGTTTTGAGGTCAGAAGGATATACACATTAATTACTCCTACTTCATGACTTACAGCAACCTAACATATTACAATAAATATTCCTCAAACCTAATACCATTACTTCCTCCTACTCTGCTACCTGAACAGGTCAGAGAGCTAAAATTAAGGTTAATAACTGTATGACAAAAGATGTAGGAAGATTTTTAAGATCTTAAAATTTAGAACATGATACGCTGGCTAGTCCTAGGCAATATACAGAAGTCCGAAAACTGCATAAAAATGATCTGTGTTTGCTACTTAAAACTTCCTTAAGGCAGAAAACAGACACACTAGCAAATAAACTTAGTTATTGTTTGTAAGTTGGGCCTATGGACTTAACATCTGGAGAAAAATAGGCCTTGAAGAGTTAAAACTTAACTCCGATCAGTCTGTGCATACTTGGGGTTCTGTGTTTTCTCGAACATGTCCTAAACAATATTTTATTGTGGAGACGAACCAGACTTACTTTTTTGGTTTTTGGTTTTTTTTCCTCTTCTTCTTCTTCCACTGCAGCTTCATCATCAGAATCTTCTTTTTCTTCTTTTGCTGCTTCTTCTTCCTCCATGGGCTCCTCAACAGTTTCAGTCTGTTGAAGTAGAATTACAGTTAAATTCTTTTATTTCATAATTCTGATTTTAACTAGCAAATGTTGAAATGCAATTACACCTCAGAAAAATAGGTCTTCAGTAAGAAAATCCTAGGTATCCTGCATTGAAACTGCACTGCACTAAAAATAGACCTTTGTTTTTTAAGTGTTATTTAAATATGTGCCCACATAATACATATAAATTTTATCAATGTAGATTTACCTTGCTGCTCCACACATAAATAGGGAAGTTTATAAACTGTGAATATTTCTTGACGAGATTTTTAATTGTGTCCAATTCAAGATAATCAGATGCTTCTTCTTTTAAAACGAGTCTGAAAGGAAAATAAGACATTTATAGAAAGACATCCTTGGTTTAAAAGATTTGATTATAAATTCATCTAAATACCTTCCTGACAAAGCTAGTGGTCAGCAGTTCGGTATAATCCAGGATGGCCCGTTTTTCATTTTAAAAACTCTTATCACCAATGATGGTTTGTGAGCTAAATATACCAAACACGAGTACAGTAGAGGGAAGAATCGTCCTTACGTCCCTCAAGTGAAAGATATCCTTATAGTTCCAAGTAAACAGTGCAAAATGTTCCAATCTTCTGAATATGTTGGGTTTTTTGTTTAGGTTTTGTGTGTGTGCGTGTGTGTGTTTAGTTTTTTCATTTGAAGAACAGAAATATTAAGTTAGCTCAAGGTACGAAGGCACTGAAACATTCCGGAGAAAAATGGAATGACATGCAGTCTGACAGTGACTTTAGAAATCAAATGTATTATCACAGATAGTGAACCCAGGGGCACCTGGCTGGCTCAGATGAAAGACTGTGAGATTCTTGATCTCAGGGCTTTGAGTTTGAGTCCCATGTTGGGTATACAGATTACTTAAAAAGAAAACCTTAAAAAAAAAAAAGTCTCCCCTATAGAGAGTGAAAACTTAACAAAAACATGTTCCTTAAAAAAGCTAGAAAATTAATCTTATTGTTTATATCTCCACTGCCCAAAACAGTACTCAGTCACATTTTTTTTTTTAAAGATTTTATTTGACTGAGAGAGAGAGAGAGATCACAAGTAGGCAGAGAGGGGGAAGCAGGCTCCCTGCTGAGCAGAGAGCCCGATATGGGGCTCGATCCCAGGACCCTGAGATCATGACCTGAACTGAAGGCAGAGGCTTAACCCACTGAGCCACCCAGGCGCCCCACATTTTTTTAAATAAAATTTAAAGTTAGTTCTTTAGTTGCACTGCCATATTCTAGGTATTCAGTAGACAAATGTGGCTAGTAGGCTGCCAAACTGGACAGTGCAGAGGTAGAATATTTCCAGAGTTCTACTGGACTGCACTGGCTTAGATAATTCTAATACTGAAAACTGCAGTGTTGTTTCTTCTTCCTTACTGTCCTTTCTGCAAATCCCTCCTCCACTCACCACAAATAACACATCACAACATACCCTCAAACACAGTGGGGAGCCCATGTCTTAGTGTTTGTGCTCCCAATAAATAAATATGGCCAATGTTGTGTCATGGGTCCCTTCCAACTTCAAAAAACTTAGTTTAGTGCCATTAACAAGAGGTAGATAGTTCATGATGACACAGCCTAATGAAGTGGCCAAGTCTCTGGTTTCAGAACATGAATCTTGGTGATGTGGGGTTGGAGGAAAGTTCAGTTGCGGATCTAAGTTCAAGATGATGGTTACATCTTTAGAGGTATTCAAAAGGCCACTGGATTTATGAATGCAGAACCCAGTAGGGACATCTGGACCTAGATCTCCAATCTAGGATTGGCAAACTATGGCTGGCACTCGTAAGAAATTTTATTGGGACACAACCTCATCATGTGTTGTCTATGGTCACTTTCGAGCAAGAACAGAGTTGTGACATATGACAGATCTCACTGTCCAAACACTTAAAATATTTACTAGCTGGCCACTTAGGAAAAAGCCAGCTGACGCCTGATCCAGACTAAGAATAGAGATTTGAGAACCCTGAGCAAGAACTGGAAGCCGAATCCATCATGGTAGGAAGACTGCACAAGGAACACAAAAAAAATGAGAAAGGGCTGACAGTTACCTTTGAAAGATACTGTTAACATTTAAGGAAGAGGCAAAGGAAACAAAAAGATATGCAGGCTCATGGAAAACTAGGTACTAAGCAGATGGTGTTAAGCAGATAGCAAATTATGTAGGAAACACAAGACAAAAACTCAGGAAAAAAGAAAATCTATTGCTGGGAGCAAAGTCAATTTAAAAAACCCCAAATCCACTGGATTTAGCAACAAGATTACTGGACTTATTTCAATGGAAAGGTGGTGGATAAGGTCAATGCCTGATGGTAGAAGAGGGCTCGATACCACCTCTCTCTCTTCCTTCTCCACTGATGCTAGAAGATGTTTACATTTTGATGGGAAAGAGGGAGTGTGTGGGAAAGAATGACTTTAAAAGATGGGATTGAAATTAATTTATGCTTAGTCTCTGAGGAGGTAGGAGGCAGGCAGCAGATCAGAAGTAGTGACTAGCTTTAGGGAAAAATGGAGAATACCACCCTCACAGTAGGAAGGACAGAAGCAAATGTACTAGTTAACATTTACTGGATGCTAATTTCATGATGTCATTGTACCAGTTCGTAAGAGTACAGTAGGGGCGGGTTACTGGGGGGTTGGAGGGTAGGGATAGGGTGGCTGGGTTATGGATATTGGGGAGGGTTTGTGCTATAGTGAATGCTGTGAAAGGTGTAAGCCTGATGATTCACAGACCTGTACCCCTGGGGCAAAAAAAAAAAAAAAAAAAAAGTACAGCAGGGGCTGATTTAGGGGTAGAAAAAGAAGTAGGGAGGCACTGAACTGTTTGATGGCTTCTATTTTATTGGTCAAATAGAAGATGAAATCGTATCTTTAAAGGTGAGAACTTGACCTCATCATTTTCTTGCCTTCTCTCTCCTTTTTTCTTTGGCCATTCTAGACTGTCAGTTCCTTAAGTGGGCCTCTTGTCTTTGGAACTTCCAACATACTGTGCTTACTGTCTAGAATATCAGAACCTAACTTACCACAATTTCAGAAAGTACTTCTGATAAGGGAAGTGTCCTCCAGCTTCCTTTTTGGCATTTGCTACTCTGAAATTATTTCATGTTTTTCTTTACTAGAATTAGCCACATGGAAGCAGTGACTTACTCTGCTGGAAGAGTAAGCACTGGTGGCAATGTAAGTAAGTAAGCAACGGAAGCATGGTCTTACTCTCCACTGGAGTCCTAAACCCTAGCAGGTGACAGGCACTCAAATGATCATCTGCTGAATAAATGCTGGGGTAGAAGGACTTGAAGAAAAATGACAATTTTGCTCAGGGAGAGCACTTGTAAGGTTTCACTCACTCATCAGCCATCCATGCTACCTGCACGAAGCTGTGATTACCCTTATTCACTCCTAGAAACATCTGCCAGTCAAGTGTTAGGCTCTAGGAATGGAACAGTCAAGCAAATGTTTGCTTCCATGGAGCTTCCATCTAGGTACTCTCACCTGTCTCTCGCACCCTAAGACATCAGCCCTCTTGGGATGTTGTTTTCTAGCTCACGTAGTTAAGAGATGAGATTTACCTATGTTCCTTTAAACACCTAACAGAGAGGGCACACGGGTGTAACTATCAGTGATGCTTCCAAATGAAAGCAGGAGAGAGAGCTGTGAATAACAAAGGCAGAGAAAGGTAAATCGGAAAAAGTTAGTAAAAGTACTAAACTGCACTCATTTGGGGCGCCTGGGTGGCTCAGTGGGTTAAAGCCTTTGCCTTCAGCTCAGGTCACGATCTCAGGGTCCTGGGATCGAGCCCCACCTCGGGCTGCCTGCTCAGCAGTGAGCCTGCTTCCTCCTCTCTCTGCCTGCCTCTCTGCCTACTTGTTATCTCTGTCAAATAAATAAGTAAGATCTTAAAATAAAATAAAATGCACTCATTTAATTATTCTTTGTCAAAAGAACATTTATGAAAATGAAGACAGGAACTATTCACCTTCTCTGGTGAAGAAGAACACTGGTCAAAATAATAGATATATGCTTTCTTATATTCTAACTACTTAAAAATTCTCATGTTAAGAAAACTTACAACTGGATTAAGAAAAAAAGTTGAGGCTGTAGGCACATTTTCACCCAGCAATGAGCAAGCCAAATGACCTCTGAAATGGGATTTCTTTGATATGGCCTAAAGCTGGTAGCTTCATATAGCTCAGTATTTACTTGTCATTCCCTAAGTATTAAGCAAATTTAAGTATCTTGTTATATTTGTTGGGGGGGGGCGCAAAAAGCTTCTCTGTTTACTTTCGCAATGCTATAAATACCAGGAGACCCTGGCCACAAGATCTGCCTCATCTATATAAGTAACAGTTACTGGCTTAAACCAAATTCTAGTTTGAATTCGACAACTTGCAACCATCCTCAAAGGAGACACCTTCATTAACTTTCTTCAAGCTCTTTACTTGTACCTGTTCTCTCCAACTGGTTCCCACCCAGCACCAGGTACTACTATAGTTCAGTATTTTCAATAGTCACACCAAGAGTATCCTCTGATCCAGTCCTGCCACCCTCCACATCCATCTTCAGAAAACCTTAAAAAAGCTAATTGAGGGCGCCTGGGTGGCTCAGTAGGTTAAAGCCTCTGCCTTCGGCTCAGGTCATGATCTCAGGGTCCTGGGATCGAGGCCCGCGTCGGGCTCCCTGCTCAGCGGGGATCCTGCTTCCTCCTCTCTCTCTGCCTGCCTCTCTGCCTACTTGTGATCTCTCTCTCTGTCAAATAAATAAATAAATAAAATCTTAAAAAAAAAAAAAAGCTAATCGAAAATTCTATCACTAATTGTAACCAATGGAGAAGACTTTCTTTAATCCTGTGAACATGCTGTGCCTCCATGTCTTTACCGTGACAAACCTCCACAGATCTGGCACTTCTTTCCCAAGTCTTGCTTCCCTGGAAATCATGAATCAACTCACTTCCGGGAGGCCTCCAATTTGCCTTCTCCCCTACAAGAGCTAACCCTTTCGACTTTTGGCCCTCTATGTATAGCAGCCATTGTGACTCTTTGCCCTTAGCAGGTCCTCAAAATATTTCCTCAAGTGATGAGAATAGGTCAATTTTATAGAAAAGAAATGAAAGCCCAGAATAAGTGGTTTGCTCAGAGTCAAGATCCTCGCTAGGATGGTTACTTCTTATTAGGAATCACTCACGTAATTAGTAATACTCACGTAATTGTTGTTCCCCGTCCTAGAGTGTTTCCTCTTGGGTCAGCAATTACAGAAAATTCATTGGAGTCAGATTCCCAGATGTGCTGGGTATCGTTGTTGTGTTTTGATGTGACAATGACCTTATCTGCTACAAGGAAGGCAGAATAGAAACCGACACCAAACTGGCCAATCAATTCAGAAGTTGACTGGCCATCTTCTTGTGCCTCAGTCATTTTGTTTAAAAATTCGCTTGTTCCAGATTTGGCTATGGTACCAAGGTTTTTAACCAACTCTTCCCGGGTCATTCCTACACCAGTGTCTGTGACATGTAGCAGATTCTTCTCCTTGTCACACTGAAAGCAAGACAAGAACAGGATAGTTTTATTTGCTTAATACTCACAGTATGACAAGTAAATACTGGGCTATATATTCAGAAACTACCAGCTTTGGGCCACCTCAATTCCAATATAGAAAACTAAACTGGGTAATTTTCCTCCATATAGTATTTTATGGCCTTTTCAGAAAATGTGCACCTTACACACAAGCATTTTATAGAGAATAATCTTAAGTTCAGTGTATTTGAGAAAGTATCAACATAAAGAAAGACAGAGACTGGTCTAAATGTCAAAGGGCAGAGATAGTTCTAAACAAAACAAGTTATTTTTGAAGAAAAAATTTGAGAAAAATAAAATTTTATATTGTGACTATTTCTTTCACAGAAAATAAAAAGGTTCAAAACTTGAATGACTTTTGTATTTACAATCAATGGTGATCAATGTTCTTCACTAAGTATTCCCAGCTCTGTCTTCTGGAAACATAGCAGGAATATGCTTCCTTCATTTTTGGTTATTAAGGCCATGTGACTGGTCTGGTCAATGAGCTGCAAGTGGGAGTCAAGAATGTAGCTTTCAAGCTAGAGCCTTTATAGGATGGGAGACCCTCCAAGCTCTCTGTACCAGGGCAAAAAGCTACACTCCAGATGGCGGCTACTCAATTAGCCTGTGTCCAGGAGTGAAGATGATGCAAAACAAAGGCCACAGTATCCTGTGGTTGATGAGTTAATCCAGGGGTTAGCAAACTTTTTCTGAAAAAGGGTCAGAGAGTAAATATTTTAGGCATATGGGCCGTATGGTCTCTTGTCACAACTATTCAAACCCACTGTGTAGCACAAAGGCAGTCATAGCTAACACATCAACAGGCATGATTGTGTTTCAATAAAACTTTATTTATAAAAACAAGTAGGTTGGATTTGGCCCATAGGCCATACTTTGCAAAACCCCAATTTAAGCCCCTGGGCTTGGGGTTTATTTGTTACTGCAGCATAACCCGGCCTATTTTGACTGATTCAGATTCCCGATCTCTAAGGTTTTTTTCTTTTTGCTTTAGAAGAAAAAGAAAACTGTGTTAAACTTACCTTAATTTTGACAGTTAGTTCCTCATTTCCAGCAAGAGCATTTTCATCAGTCAGTGATATTAACCTTATCTTATCTAAAGCGTCAGAAGCATTTGAAATCAGTTCTCTCAAGAAAATCTAAATGGAAGCCAGATTTAACACACACTTCGATTACCCTCAATATATACAAAACGGCAAATTTAATGTTAAACTCATTTTAGTTCTCTTCTGTACTCTGAAAAAGCACTCTTTAAGAATTAAACTTATGGAATATAAGTGGCTTTACTCTCTTGGTAAATGGAGGTACAGCTTTTACACATAGGACTGTAGCAATTTAAGGGATACCCGAACCAAGAGTAGTAACACTCTAGTCTCATACTAGTGTTCTTTATGTATGTAACAAACAGGGCTTAGTTTGTGTGACTGCCCTCAACACTATTTAGCAGACTATGAACATATTTGGAGGAGAAAGGACAAAAGGAAAATGTCTAACCACCACCCCCACAAGTATCTAGCAGCAATTTTTATATATACTGGGTATTTAAACTGTGCTAATAACCACTTACTTGCAGTTACTACCTAAGTATGTTTATTATAAAGGTAAACAAGTATGCTATTGCACTGAGAGAAAATAATATTATCCCAACCACATGTTGCTTACCTCTTTATTTTTATACAGTGAATTGATGATAAGTTTCATCATTCTATTAACTTCAGCTTGGAAGGCAAATTTTTCTGACTTCTCTCTAAGTTCTCTTATTTGGGATGCATTTAATCCATCCAATTGAATAGCTTCTTCCTCTCTAAGGAAAAAATGTTGATAAACAACTACTGCATTGCTTACTTAGTTCTCTCTCAAAACACAGGATCTGTGATGAAAGCACAGTGGTCCCAGAAGATTGTCTTAAGGGTTAAAAGTGTAAAATGGAAGCCTATTATAAAATATTACCAATCCACTATTTTATTTTGCCACAGTAAAATTTTATCACCTTAGCACTGAGTTGTAATACACAGTTCTTAAAACCATCAGAAAAATGAATCTGACTTTCCTCTACTAAAAATAAAAAGGAAGGTCATACTTTTATGTTCCCTCGCATGTGGGACTGCCTCTTTGCCAGGGAAGCTTTGGCTTCTACCGCTCTACAAAATTGTCAAATAAGTCCCAGGGGGCCAAATTTGAAACCACTGCTCAACTGAGAGAAATCTTTTTTAAAATTACGAAGTTTAGGGGCATTTGGATGGTTAAGTCAGTAGAACACCAACTCCTGATCTGGGGGGTCAAGAGTTCAAGCTCCACAGTGGGGGCAGAGGCTAAAAAAAAATTACTAAGTTTACACACTTACTGAATATAAAACCAATGGGTCTTAACAAAGTCACAGAGCTTATATTCTGCAATCTAATTATCCAAATAGTTTTCAAAAGAAATTCATCCTATTCTGACCAGTCATTCCTACGGGCAAGTTAGGAGATACTTAGGGATGAACATGCCTCATAGCCCTAACATTGTCTTTGACCATTCCTTAGGTATTTAAATTTGGGGCGTTACATGTCATCTAGACCTTTAAAGAAAAGATAACAAGCTGCTATATTCCAGTGTTCAAAAGGGCTGATCTGTTTCAAAAGAACACAAACCTCTGTACTACTTCATCATCTGTCCTTGAGCCTTCTCTACTTTTACCCAGATCCTCTTCCACTGTACCATCCACATCCACTTCATCGTCAGCGCGGACCGACCCTGCAAGATTTCACACCAGAAAACTCTTAAACCATGGTTGCTTCTTCTACTTCTCAGAAGAAATACAATCAAACAGGGCAAGAGGAGGGGTTGCAAAATTCAGGTGGTAAATATGGGAGGTGGGGTCGGAGGAATGGATCCACTAGTTTAAAGACCCACTTTGGTGTATTTCTTATTTAAGTTCAGATACGGAGTTCCTCCAGTAGATTCTGAAATACGGAGGCTGCCATCACGTCCAAGAGCGGCCCTCGGATGCTTTATAAATAAAGTTCAGCAGACTTGATACCAGGTCCCCTCTACACTAACACGTGTTGCGTGCAGGCCGGAGACGAGGCCTCCCAGCTGACCGTGCCAAAACTCAGACCTTCAATATCGCAGGTCAAACTACAAATAGAATTTGTGCAACTACTGGAGAGAGGAACTGAAATCGGGCCCAACGGAGCGACGGAAGAGAAGAGATTTGGAGATGTTCAGAAGCTCGAGCAAAAGTGAAGCGAACACGCTGACACCGCCTTTCTTCTGACTCAGGGCCCCACACTCCCCAGTCCAGCACCTAAGAAAGGAAACCCGCGTTCCGACTCACAGACTGCGTGCGGGGATCCCCAAGCTCAGAGGGCCAAAGGCTCCTGCGTCTGACAAAAGTCCTGCGGAATGGGCACCCGCAGGGCTCCCAGGGGACCAAGAGCCCGCGAGGCGCCCCACCCCAACTTGGTCGAGACCTCCGAGCGCGAACGCTAGGAGCCCTGCACGGGATTTAAATGTTCTCGGTTCTCGTTTTTCCCTTCCACAGAAAGCGGCGAGTGCGCGAGCTCCCCCGAGCCTCTTTCGAGGAAAGGCGATGAATTTCCCTCGGCCCAACCGAGGCCCCGGAATCCCCCTCCTAGGCTCAACGCCCCCAGAACCTTCGAGAAGAGGCTGCGCTTGAGGGGGGGCGTCCGGGGGGCCCGCTCCTCTGGGATCACTCACCGAAGGTCAGCAGGACGCAGCAGAGGCCCAGCACCCACAGGGCCCTCATGGCGCGCGGCCGGTGAGAGTCTCAAGTCCCTTTCGATCGCAGGAGCCGCCTCCACCCCCCACCGCGGGGCTCAGTTCCTCACACCACAAGCCGCGCGATCCGCCCACTACCCCCAAACAGGTCGGGCCGCTTTTCACCCCGGGCTCTCGCGGGCGGGGGACGGGAAACACGAACCCACCAATGGTGCCGCACCACGCACCCCCTCTACCCAATGGGAACTCGTGGGGGGGACCCCAGAGTACCAATCGGAGCTGTCCAGGTGCGGTGCCCGACGCCCGAAGCGTGGCTCCCTCCGATTGGTCAGTCGGAGCCTCTCTTCTCCAATCAAATGGCTCCGCGGGCCCCTCTCGCACGGGACCGCCCCTTTGCCTGGGTAGCTTTGGCCTCTCAGGGAAACGGCCCAATGAACGTCAGCACAGAACACATCCCTCATTTTGGAGAGGTCGCGGAGGAACCACTTCCGGATCCTTGAGCGCGTTTATTCCGTGACCAGGGGAAACGGTAGTCATGGCAACGGTTCTTCGCTTTCCCAGCCTATGCGTGGGGTCACGCTGGGAATGATTCCCGCGCGCCTGTTCGCAGTCAGCTTTCTCTTTGGCAGTGCATCCCGGAGAAGAGAAACACGCGAGACGTTGAAAATCCCCGGAGTACTTTTTAGGTGGAGGTGGTGAGGAACTTCGATTCCCGGCATGCAACGTACCCGGGGGTGGGGAGTACACTGTTTTGCATGCTGGGAATCGTAGTCTTTGGCCTGTGGACCAGCTGCGTAGTTTATCCTGCGGCATTTCTCACCGTGACTTTGCGGGGATTTTGCGTTGCGTGTTTTAGAATTTACGACTTGTTCTGACTGTAGTAGAGGTGTGTATTTATCCCAGGACTCTCCAGTGTACACAGCCTGTAGAAACAGGGCTGGAAAGCTCCAAAACACCTTGGCCGCGGCCGCCCTGGGTTAGGGGGTCGGCCGCTCGGAATCTGGGCTCAGCCTCTGACTGGTAAACACGAATCTGGCTTCTCGTGCGTCACTTCGCGGGGGTGGCTCTCCGCAGCCCTCGCTGCTTCTCCGACTTCAGTGGTCGGAACCTGCGGTCTCTTTGGTCTGGTTTGCAGGAGAGGATAGTGGGGCTGCTTTTTTTCCCTTGAGGGAAATGGAGAGCAACTTCGATGCCCTCCACGCCCTGCTAAAGTTCAGAGGCGGTGACTGGCGGCCCTAGAACCCCTATCGTCAGGGGAGAGCGTGTTCGTAAGCTTCATCTAGCACAAATAAGGACAAAACAAAACCCCCCGAACCCCTAAAAACCTCGTTTACCCGGTGCAGGAGGATACACCTGCAGGTATTTGAAAGCAAAACCTGTGGGGCTGCAAATGAGAGAGTGTGCAGCTTTGTAACTTCATAGAAACACCTACTCAGCGTTTAGAAAGACCCAAAGGACCAGGTGTCTTTCCCGCAAGGGAAGTCCCTCACCCTAAGCTTGCGACTTTGGAAATATTTTTTGTATCTATTTGACTTAGTCTTTACATACCTCTCCCCCCACCCCAACTCGGACCTTGTTTCCAACAAAAAGCACTCCCTTGTTACTTCCTCCAGGAAAATGGAACTTTGAATTTGTTTTCAGATATTCATTCGAATTCCTCAAAACAAGCTTTTCAGCGACAGGCTATCCTGATCTTTTCGCAACTTCCCCTATTTTGGTTTGCCAGTCTTGATTCTGTGGTTGGTGTTTACACATTGTGGTGGTGACTTATTTACATCTGCTCAAATTACCAACATTTGTTACTAGTAAGCAAAGGTGCCTTACAAAGCTTTTTTTTTTTTTTAATGCTTTTGTGCTTTATCTTTTTTTCTTTTTAAATAGTATACTAGGGTGAGAATTACATTCAGAAATCTCAAAAAACTGCATTTTTGTATATTTAGCTCCTGGTTTTTTTGTTTGTTGTGTTTTATTTTCAGAAAAGATGAGTTCTTTCACTTTTCTGCATTTCACAACTCAAACTTCTTTACCTCTTTCTCTAGCTCTCAACAAGCAAGCAACCAGCCCTGAAATTGCAAATTCTACCTTAACAGGTCAGTGGTGGCTAGTTCATGCTGCACCTGGAGGGAACTGAGAATGAGACATGTCCTCCAAAATAGATCCATTGCTTGTGAGTAGACGTTTCACCAGGTGATGGTGGGAATTTATGAGGCAGGCAGGATATAAGACATAGACTGGCAGAAGATGGCCAGCTGTTGTCTGGCTTGGCTCTGCCCCTTTAAGACAGGATCCCTGTCTTTGTGCCCTGTGCAAGGAAAAGGGAACTTATTCAAATCCCAGCCTTGGTTTTTCTCACCTGGGATGCCCACCTCTTCTGACTTTTTACCCATCATTGATTCTCACTTCCCAGTTTGATCTAATTCCTCTGGAATGTATACTCCAGGCTGTTTTTTTTTTTTTAGATTTTATTTATTTGATAGAGACCCATGAGGGAGGGAACACAAGCAAGGGGAGTGGGAGAGGGAGAAGCAGGCTTTCTGCTGATCAGGGAGCCCCATGCGGGGCTCCATCCCAGGACCCTGGAATCATGACCTGAGCCCAAGGCAGACGCTTAACGACTGAGCCACCCAGGTGCCCCACTCCAGGCTGTTATTAAACTCCCTACCTTTGGATCTGATTCCGTTGCTTCCTAATTTTAGGTTTTCCCTTTGACACTGTATATCCATGGACACTACGGGAAACAACTACCTTTGGTGTTGTTGGTAAGTCTCTTCTTGGAAGAGAAAACCATATAGGCAAAGGGGTGCCATTACGGGCAATGGGTAGCTAACCTGGTAGACAGATGTAGTCCAGCAGTGAGGAGGCAGAGTGCAGACCAGGGAGATAAGGCAGGAAAGCAGTTGGAATTCGGGAGCTTAGGGAATGGGGGTGAGCACCAAAGTGAATTTGTTGGTTGATTGGTTCATTCATTCATTTATTAATTCAGCAAGCATTGATCTGGTATGTGCCAGGGGTTATGCAAGGTGCTGGCTGCAAAGGGATGAGCAATATAGATACAGTCTCTGTGCAGAGCTTACACCGATAATAGCGGAGTTGCATAAGTGCATTATCTAAAGTGATGCAAAGATGTAAGAGAATGACTGCAGAAGAGTATGAGGGGACTTTTTGAAGTGATGGAAGTGCTTTTCATCTTGATTTTGGTGGTAGTAAAAACACATGGTGGTAAAAGCGCTACACTTAAAGAAGAGTGGATTTTGTTATATGTAAATTGTACCTTGTTAAAAAAAAACTGAGAACAACTATCATTCTAAACAGCAAAACACTAAAACCTGTTTCAGTAGGAATCAGGAAACAGACAGACATGCCTGATTTTGTCAGTATTGTCCCACACTGTTTTGGAGGGTCTAGGACAAGAAAATGAAGTAATTGACATTGATTTTATTAAAGTCAAAGTCTTTTATTTTGGAATTCCTTCTTACTGGTGAAATAACCGTATACGCTGGGAACCCAAGAGACTCTAGTTAGGGAGAAAACATTATAATGAGTATGAAAATCTGGTATATTATTGACTGTATGATAAAGATATAAACACCAATAGACTTGCACTTATCTTGCAAAAAGCACACAGAAGTGGAAATTTGAAAGACTTCGTTTAAGAGTGCCTAAGTGGCTCAGTTGGTTAAGCGACTGACTCTTGATTTTAGCGCTGATCTTGATCTCAGGGTCCTGAGTTTAAGCCCCATCCTGGGCTCCACGATGGGCATGGAGCGTACTTAAAAAAAAAAAAAATCCAGCTTAGAAGAGAATGATAGGACCTGTGAGCACGCAGTAGGGATGCAGGAAACCTTTGCAGGTTGAGCATCCAGAAAATACAACAGAAAGCCTATGGTGTTTACCAGGCCTCCTCCCTGCTGGGCCCTGAATTCCAATTTTGTCTTTTTAGCACTGGCACTATGAGGCTGCTGCTTTTCAGCATTGTGCTTTCTTCCAAGAATATAGATAGGTTCCGTGTGGCATAAGAATCAGCGAGTGTTTTGAGGGGAAAAGCAACAGAGAATGTAGGGCTCACTTCTCAACACTTCCTTTCTTTCTGGAATCTTGTCTCCTCAAATCCGGATGCCTTTAAACAAATTCTCAAGTATCTTATCTAACTTCTCTAGTTGTTCTGGCCGAAGGGTTGTCTGCCTCACACTGTCCCTCATGTAAATTGTACAAGTAGATGTGGCTCTACACGGCAGATTCCGAACTCCTTGGTCCTATTTGAAGGTTTCAAAAAAAAAAAAAAAAGCTTTTAGAGAAGACACTAAGCAACCATAATTATTTTCTTATATTAACTTTTGGGTGGTTTTTCATCAAGCAATTTATGTAATGTTTAATGTTTCCAAACTGTAGAACTTGTATTATTTTGGTTATAGAACAATAAATGTGTTTCTAAATATTTAATGGGAACTGTAGTTTTATCTTATTTTTGACTAGTTTTAGCTGTGAAATATTTGTGATCTTTTCCTGTGTTCTTTTCCTATTTCCTGCCCTAGCTTACACTAAATTAGCTTGCTTGAGAATTGACGTTGGATTTATAAAATGGTTACCTGCATTTGCTAATAAAGTCTGTGGGTGCTGAAGCTTTCTTATGCAATTAGAAAATTTAAGCCTATTTTTCTTTTTTTAAAGATTTTATTTATTTATTTATTTATTTATTTATTTATTTATTTATTTATTTATTTATTTAATAGAGCACATGTGAGAGCTCACAAGCAGGGGGAGCAGCAGAGGAAAAGGGAGATGCAGGCTCTAAACTGAGCAGGGAGCCCTACTTGGGGCTTGATCCCAGGACTCTGGGATCATGACCTGAGGAGAAGATAGTCATGTAACCGACTGAGCCACACAGGTGCTCCTACATCTGTTTTAAATTAAATTTACCTGTAGTCTTATAGTTTATATTTTATTTTCTAGTAATTAAACACCAGTATCTCCCTAGAGTCTGCCTTAGAACAACAGGTCAATTAAAAAATATTTATCCAGTTGTCTTCTATCACCTCTGGACACTAGCAGAGTGTAAAAGGAATTGAACTTCAAATAAGATTTGTTACATTTTAAGTTGTGGTAAGTTGATATTTTGCATGATCCATTAGCCATGTTGATGATAATTTACATTAGGGACTAAATAGAATTTTAGAACTGGAAGGAATCTTGGAAATCATGTAGTTCTACAACTTTCCCTTTCAGTTTAAAATGATAAAATGAATATATTTTCATGGTTTAAAAAGTGCCCAGTTGGTACAGAGAAGTATAGGTCAAAGATAAAAGTTTTTCCCACCTCATTGTTCCTGTTCTCTAGAGGTCAGTACCGATAGAGGTTCCTTCCAGAAATTTGTTTGTATGTGTGCAAAGTACGTGTTTGTGGCAAAATTAGAGATGAAAATTTTGATTTTCTCCAAAGATAAATGGAACAATACACGTTAGCTTATTTAATACATCTTTGATGTCTCATTCTTTTTAATCTTTCCTATTTGATAGGTATTTGTATTGTTTCCAGTTGCTCTTACAGTCAGTGCTGCGGAGAATGCTTTAATATGCACAGGTTTTTTATTTTTCTCTGGAAGAGAAATATTTAGTTTTGGAATAGTTGGATCAAAGTGTACGTGCGTTCAAAATTCTATGGGTATTTACCAATTCCTCTGAAAAAAGCTATACCAATTTATCTCCCATATGAAGCTTCCCCCCCGCCACCCCTCTTTTTAAAAAACAGCTTAGGAAATTTGAGGTCCTGAGAAATTAATGATGTAACTGAGTTGGGTATTGGTGAATCAAGGTAGAACTGATATTTTAAAAATTTCTTACATTGTTCTAGCCACCACTTACCTCTTGACTACTTTTTAAAGAGTTTGAAATGCTTTTTTTAAAAAAAGAAATTTTATTTTTTTGTGATTTTAAAAGTCATGAATATGTATTATAAAAAAATTTGAAAATTAAAAAAAGGTCAAGGAAGAAAATTAAAATAAGAAATGCCTTAATGAGACATATCCCTATTAGCATCTTGGTGTCTGCATTAAAATTTAACATAATTTTTAAATTAAAATTAGAATCCCATAATAATACTGTTTCAAAACTTTTTCACTTGTCAATATATGGTAAACTTGTGCCCATATAAACATTTTTACAAGAGAACTTTTAATGGATATACACTGTTTCATGTCATGACTATGCTGTGATGGTCCAATTTATTATTGTTAAGTCTTTGGTTTATAACCATCTTTAAACCATCATAAATATTGCTACAGTGAAAATCCTTATTGATAAATCTTTATATACAAAATGAATTTTTAAAATTGGAGTGCTTGGTAAAAAATACTTGTTTTGGAAGGATTTTGACAGTAAAAATGGCCCTCTAGAATAGTCGTACCAATTTACATTCCTACCATTGACATTTTAAACATTAGAAGCTTAAAAAAATCTGGGGCTGTCAGGAGTAAACTTACCAAAGTTAGAACCTGTGGTCATTGTGGGTGGGGAACAGGGGGTGTGGCCTTTGAATATAGAAATTTCTAAGCCTTAAAATATTGAGAGAAATTTTTGTAAAATGTCAGAGGAACTTTTTACCTGTTAATAGATATTCTCACAACTTTTAGTTATAAAGTACAGTGATATATGGAGTACTGCTGTTGAGGTTGCTTTATCACAAAATATGAAGGCAACTATTTGCAGTAAAGGTAACATTAACATCGACAACAATAGAAATAGTAAACACTGAGGGCTCAGCAAACACTTAGGATTTTGTAGATTAAAAATAAACAGTGATAACTTGCTTAAAAACTCTATTGGGCAGGATATTTCTTTAAAGTCCATATGAGCAGTATTAAAACAAATTTTTAGCACAATTAGGTACTTATTATGCAAAGTCTCATTTAATCCTGTCATGGGTGTGGTCATCATTTCCAGATTTACAGGTGTCATAGTCAGTTTGAGGCAGGGTTTGTGTGACTCCAACACCGATGCTCTACCCCCAGGAGTATATCCACTCCGATTCCCCTTTCTGCTATCAGATGGGCCAGGGACAGATATTAAATAACTTTGATTCCCTGGTGCAGATGTTGGGCCTTTCAGTTCTGCTTCAGGCTTTTTGATTAGACCAAGAGAAAGTTAGTTTGGTACACGTTTGTCTTAAATGTCTCTCTGGTAAGTACATGTTAATCTATTCAGTAAAAGGAGAAGTATATAGAACTAGAATTTTTTTCACACCGTTTGCTTTCTAAGGTATTTATTTCTATGGCTACTATCTATTTGTAGCATATGATAAGGATTTTGCACTTAATGGTAATAATGAAGCTTCTGGTTAAAATTTTTTTTGTCCTAAATTGTATTAACAATTAAAAGTCATGTCTTTTCTATATTTTTCTTCCACTCGAAAATAACTTCTTCTGTCTAGGTTCCTTCTCCACACCCCCTCCCACCCCGCCCCATCTTAATCCCTTTTTTCTGTAAAAACTGGGAAGGCTCATTATTAGCAATTGTGGAGCAAGGTGTGGAGATTATTAATTTTTATTTTATTTTTTCTTCTTAAAAGATTTAAAAAAAGATTTTTATTTATTGGTATGAGAGAGAGAGAGAGAGAGAGAGCACTCTTGCGAGCATGAGGTGAGGGGAGGGAGGGGCAGAGGGAGATGGACAAGCAGACTTCCCACTGAGCAGGGAGCCTGACGCAGGCTCAATTCCAGGATCCTGAGATCAAGACCCGAGCCAAAGCAGATGTTTAACAGATTGAACCACCTAAGAACCCCTAACATTTTATTTTTAAGCAATCTCTACACCCAGAATGGGGCTTGAACCCACAATCTGAGACCAAGAGTTGCACACTCTACCAACTGAGCCAGCCAGGTGCCCGTGAATTTAGAGTCATTTTGATTAGAGAAATAGATACACCAAAATCTGCCATCGTTAGCCATTCTAATACAGCTACCATACCATTATTTCCTGGTTTTTCTCATGTACATTTTTTCTAATAATGATTAACATTCATTGAATAGCTGTTATAGGTACTGTTCTTAGCATTTTGCCTCTAAAAACTTGTTTGATCTCCTCATCTATTTTATGATATAGATACTGTTATCCCTATTTTGCAGGTGAGGAAACTGAAGCATGGTGAGATTAAGAAACTTACTTTAAGAACTTGAATCCGGAGAATTGGTCTTCTGAGCTTGGACCTTGCACCTCTGTACTGTGCTCTTTCCCATACTTAGCTGTGTTTTGTTGACACTGTTATTATTATGGCCTATAGTTTTTTTTTTTCCTTTTTACCTAACCCTTATAAATATTTTCTTCTTGCTAGTTCTCATACTTTTTAGGAAATAACTTTATCTCAGTAGAATTTACCTAAAATTTAAATGCACCCATTTTAAATGTTCAGTTGATAAATTTTAATGAATGGCTATACCTAACCACCACTATAATTAAAATTGCTGGGGCGCCTGAGTGGCTCAGTCAGTTAAGCGTCTGCTTTCAGCTCAGGTCATGATTTCAGGGTCCTGGGATTAAGTCCCACATTGAGCCCTACATTGGGCTCCACTCAGCAAGGAGTCTGTTTCTCTCTCTGCCCCTTCCCCCTACTCGTGTTCTCTTTCTCTTTCTCATAAATAAATAAAATATTTTTTAAAAATTTCCATTGCCCTAAAGAGTTTTCTCATGACCCTTTCAAGTTATTTCCTTCCCCACTCTCCACCAGGCAAACAGTAATCTACTTTCTATCACTGATTTTTCTTTTTACTTCCTTTTCCATCCACAAGTTTAGAAATTTAGAAATGTAATGTTTAATTCCCAAAATTTGTGAATTTTCAGGTATCTTTCTATTAGTATCTAATTTAATTTAACCATTGTGGTTAGAGAGCATACTTAATATTGTTCGAGTTCTTTCAGATATGCTGCGTTTTGGTTTGTGGCCCAGAATGGAGGTCAGTGAACAACATTTAAAGGGCCAGATAGAAAATATTTCAGGCTTTATACTCAAAACCTGCTCACAGGCTCAACTGCTCAACTCTGCTGTTATAGCACAAAATACATAATATATGAATGGGAATGTTGAAATCTCTAACTACGTTAAGTGTTTGTCTGTTTCTCCTTTCATTTCTGCCTGTTTTTGCTTTGTGTATTTTGGAGCTCTGTTGTTAGGTGCATACACTCTTAGAATTGTTATGTGTTCTTAGTGGACTGACTGCTTTATCATTATGTAACATCACTCTCTATTCTAGTAACACTCTTTGTTCTGAAATCTTTTTCTGGTAAACTTCTCTAGCTCATGTCTCTCAGAATTCATGCTCCCATACTGCCTGAGGTCTATTTAATATATTTTGTCCAGTTTTCTAATTTTCCGAAGAGGATAGATAAATCTAGTCCTATTATTCTATCATGGCTACAAGCAGAAGTCCGTAACTGTCTTTTTTTTTTTTAAAGATTTTATTTATGTATTTGACACACAGAGAAGGAGATCACAAGTAGGCAGAGAGGCAGGCATAGAGAGAGGAGGAAGCAGGCTCCCTNTCTAGCTCATGTCTCTCAGAATTCATGCTCCCATACTGCCTGAGGTCTATTTAATATATTTTGTCCAGTTTTCTAATTTTCCGAAGAGGATAGATAAGTCTAGTCCTATTATTCTATCATGGCTACAAGCAGAAGTCCGTAACTGTCTTTTTTTTTTTTTTTAAAGATTTTATTTATGTATTTGACACACAGAGAAGGAGATCACAAGTAGGCAGAGAGGCAGGCATAGAGAGAGGAGGAAGCAGGCTCCCTTCTTGGCAGGGAGCCCGATGCGGAGCTTGATCCCAAGACCCTGAGATCATGACCTGAGCCGAAGGCAGAGGCTTTAACCCACTGAGCCACCCAGGTGCTCCCCGTAACTGTCTTTTTAACAGATATACAACCTGCCACCTGTGGTCGTACTTTTATCTTTTTAGTTATTCCTTTAGCAAAGCAAAGATCACTTAGTTTTCTTGCTTTCTTTTATCATTTTCTTCTATCATAAACAATGTCATGACATTTTAATGGCTATAGTTTTTCGCTATTTTAATTAGTTCCTTGGAGTGATTCCCAGAAAGTAGAATCACTGAGTCAAAAATTATAAAACTTTAATATATTTTGAAATATATTGTCATTTATTTTCTAAATATACCTTCCAATAGCTTTCCAAAATTACCAGTTTACAGTTCCATAGCTATATATGAGATAAAATTTCACCAGTGTTACATACTTACACTTAAAAGTCTATATCATTGCTTTAAAATTTTTTTTGAATTCTAGAGAGGTTGCATGTGCTTTTATATGTATTCTTGTATTGTTTTTCTTTTTATCTGTTTGTATGTTTTGCTTATATGTTTACTAGGGTACCAGTATTTCTTTTTTAAGTAAAGATAAACTTATTTGTGGCAAATATTTTTTACAGTTTGTTGATTACCTTTTAAGTCTTTTCAAAATGTAACTATATCTGTCCATCCTTTGTGATTTCTTCTATAGCTTCTAAGTTTCAGAAGTCCTCTCCAGGTTTGATAAATATTTAATTATATTTTCTTTTCATTTAAAAATTAGGTAAATGTTTGTTGAATGAAAAATTTAATATATCACCCACTCTTAGCCAGTCATTATACTAGGTGTTGAGGATATGGTAGAGACTAAAATAGAAATGACCTCTGATTGCATGGGACTAGGAGAAGGAGGATATTTGCAAGGGCTGATAATGTAATTCCAGTCCCCTACATGGTAGGAGAGAAGTCTGTTAATAAAGCACTCCTAACACCTATTCTGTCGTTTTTTTAGATTTTTTTGGGGGGTGCAGTAGTGTGAGAGTACAGCTTAAACTGATTGTTTTCACGTTGCCACCTATTTATTACAATATCATTTATTGGATAGGTATTTCCACCCATTGATTTAAGGGATTTCATTATCTCTATAATATAGAGACACTATAAAGTATTTGTTCAGGAGTCAGGCTAACCTATGCTTAGATCCTGGCTCTCCACTCACTAGCCAAGTGACTTTGGACATGTTGCTTATACTATTCGAACTTTTGTTTCTTTGTGAAGTAGGATGGCAATATTATCTATTATTGAAGTACTGTGGCAAAAGCAAAATGGTTAACACTTTTTAAAAAGGTACTGCATTTTTCTTGTCAGGTGATTGTGATGAAAAATTGCCCTATACATGATAACGTGATGTTTCTCCTTAGGTGAAGGCAAAAACGTAACCCAAAAAGTAATGCTTGGTATGGAAATGAGTTGCATTAAGAAAAGCTCATAAGAAGGGGTCGTTTTCATTGAATTTTTTTGCTTCTGAGCAAGGTGCAAGCATATCTGCATCAGTGTTGGAGGGTGTGTCTTTTATCATTAGCTTAGTGGAATTGAATTCCCAGCTCACGTAGGTGGATGGAATTTGTAGGAATTTGCTCAACTTAAGATTAAAAAAAAAATGACAGAACCCTGTGAAGGTCTTAGAACCCAACTTCCTTGTGTCACTCAGATGCCAGTTGCATTACTGGTCTTGGGCCTTGTGACACTTGGGTATCTTCTTATCCCAACCTCAACTTCATACCTATTCGTTCTTGCTTCTGGTCTTGGTCATGGGTCTTGGCTAATTCTGCTCATAGATACGTGAGGATCCTTTTCTTCCTTTTCACACTCTCAGGAAGTCTCCTTGGATGATTTCCAAATTTATAGGGGGCAGAAGTAGCCGTGGGTGGAAGGAATACGGGGAAGGTAGAATGGTAGTCTGGGGTAAGGGGGAGAGCCTTGTGTCCAGTGCTTGCTCACCTCGTGGTTCTCAGCTCTTCAGCAAAAGCTTTGGGGGAGAAGGGAAATGCGAACTTCCTTTACTAAAATGAATGTGGTTTTTTTTTCTCTTTTTCAGTCTTACACTAGATTTTCAACTCTGATCTGCCCGTTCATTGGCATCTCTCACCTTCACACGTCAATAAGAAAGAAACCGTTTTGGGGAAAGTTTTCAAAGTGTAGCTAACATAATTAGGAGGAAGTCTTAGAAGCAGTGGAGGTCAGCAGCTATGCCAGGATGAAAATGGTTATATTTTAAGCACGATGTCATCCCCGGAGCAAAGTGAAATAAGCCAGAAGGCAAATGTAGACAAGTATGCCCAATTTGTTTTCAAGTTCCAGAAACCCATTCAGCCTTACATCTGCTCAACTCTGAATGATTTTCAAGAAGAGAGAGACTTTTTGGCAAACTACATCTTTCCTCAGCTGAATGAGCTCTGCAATTCCCGGGGCACATATTTCAAAGCTGTGGACCTGAGGTGGTTGGGATTGACGACCCCGCCACCCTTATCCTCCAACCTGTTTAGACGGCATTCTTGTCTCCACTCCCAATATCTGAAGCTCTGTCTCGACTATGTGAACAGCTGCTTTCCCTTTCTCATCTGCATGCTGGGTCAGACATATGGGGACTTTCTCCCTGACCATGTGCCTTTAGAGTTCTCCAAAGCAACTGACTTGTCAGGTTTATCCACAGTAGAGCAGAATCTCTATGTTGCTGCAAAAAATGGTTATCCTTGGGTCCTGGAGAATCCCAACTACAGTTTGACAGAGTTTGAGATCATCCAAGCAGCATTTCTGAATAAGTCTCAATTTCAGTTTTCAGTATTTTTACTTTAGGACCAGGCCCACACTGCTAAAGACTTTAGATGAGGAAAAGGAGAGTCTGCCCTCAGGCTCTGTGAATAACGAAGAATTAAGGATTGGGAAGCTTAAGGCCAAGATTATTAGCAAAGGACTCCCTGTCCGATTTTATAAAGATCTCCATGAGTTGGGTGAGCTGGTTTTCAAGGACTGGTCAGTTGTGATAGAACAACTTTACCCAGCCACTTTAATGATTGAACGTATAGGTGAGTAACTATGGAGATAGCTAAGTCTCTTATCAACATATAGTATGTGTTGCATGTCTTCCTTGTAAGAGGACTTTTGAAATGATTGAAAATATTCCCTAAGCATTTAAGATTGTTACCATATTTCTGTAGCATGCATTTCTCCATTTGAAGATTTTTGAAGATTTTATTTATTTATTTGACACACAGAGAGAAAGATCGCAAGTAGGCAGAGAGGCAGGCAGAGAGAGAGGAGGAAGCAGGCTCCCTGCTGAGCAGGGAGCCCGATGCGGGCCTCGATCCCAGGACCCTGAGATCATGACCTGAGCTGAAGGCAGAGGCTTTAACCCACTGAGCCACCCAGGCGCCCCACTTGAAGATTTTTGAAACTGGAAATATGAGCAAATAAAGGGTCACGGAAGATTATTTAGGAAGTCCAGGAGCTTGGAGAAGACCTCAAGTGTCTGGCAGTTAAGGTGGTAGATCTAGAGCAGAGCTTCTCAGCCCCAGCTGGCTGTCCTCCCACGTGACATTCGGCCTCATCCGAAGTCATTTTGGTGTCAGAGTTGGGGGAGTGCTCCGGGCACCTTAATGGGTGGAGGTCCAGGATACTGCTACACGTCCTTCATTCACCCTTACGACTCTGTAATCCGTGGGCCGGCAGCCTCGGCATCACCTAGAAGCTTGTTAGAAAAGCATTCCAGGTCTACTGAATAAGAGTGTGCATTTTAATAAGATGATCAGGGGAGTTGCGTACACATTAAAGTCTGAGAAGCACACCTTGCCATTCTGCTCTAAATGATTACATTTATTTTTGAAAGTAGTGTCTTTTAGACACATGGAAGAAAAGGGCAGAGCAATATTAGAGTACAGCAGAGATTTTTCACCTAGACAGGCTTTGGGAGGGGTCCGTGATGCCCTTAAAATTATATTAAAAATAGAATGTTTATGTGCATATGTGTTTTGGGGGGGAGGTAAGAAGATGACCTGTGTCTTTGATCAGATTCTCAGAAGGTTCAATGATCCAAAAAAGGTTATAAATTACTGTTGCAAGGGCCCAATTAATGTGAGATTGCAAAGTGATGGCAGGTGGTGCATTCCCAAATGCTTTCAGGGGCCAGGCAGACAATAGTCCTTATGGTAGGGAGCAGGTGGATCTTGGTGAGCTGAACAGGACAGAGTTGACTCACCCAAACTCATTCGAATCCAGTGTTGGTGGGGAGGGAGGCGGGTGGTGAAATCCCACCGGTGCTGATCAACTCTGCCTACAAGTCAAATCATTTTGAAGTCCTAGAAAAGAATATTGTGTCAATCATAACTCTTTGGGTTGCAGGTGACTCAAATTGGCTGAAACAAAAAGTGAATTTATTAGCTTATATAACTTTAAAGCTGAGGCTTAGGTCTGGTTCAGCTCAGGCTTCAACCAGTGGCTCAAACGATATTACCTGCCCTGGTTTCTAACTATGTCTCAGCATGGCTCTGCGATCCTGATGTTGCCTCAATTCCTTGGCTCCTCCATCACGGAAGGAAGATGGCTGTAACAGCTCCACGTTCAAGTCCAGTGGAAGTGGCTCAAAGTCCTAGGGTTGGGAGTCTTTTTGTCTTTGATTAGCCTGACTGGGACCGCATGCTCGTATCTGATTTAATCACTGGTGCCACGTGATGCTCTGATTGGCTAATCCTGGGTCATATGCCCCCTCAAGCTGGAGATGGAGTCAGACCCACTGGAGTAACATGAATTGAGGGTCGGGACAGGTGGGATACTGGATGATAATCTGGGGCTGTTATGGAAACTAGGGTAGGTGAATGGGTGTTGAGTGTCAAAAAATATCCTGAATACTTACTACAGGCTTGGAGTTTTAAAATGTCCAGGAGTACATTCTCAGATCTCAGATTTTTCAGTTCCTAGATGTGTGTGACTTTGAGCAAATGACAATATTGGTAAGCTGTAGTTTCTTCTTCTACATAATGAGTTAACATTAACCACCTTGAGAGTAATAGTATAAAATAGCTAAGAGCGGTGCCTAACCCATATTAGGCACAGAGTAAGTAGCTGAGGAGAACGATAGCAACAAACGAGTCCTGGAAGAATAGGTGATTTGGCTAAAGCTTGAAATATGGTTAACAGTGATATTCTTTGACTAATCTCAAGCTGAACTGCACGTATAGATTAATACTTTCTATTGTGTTTAAGAATCAAGTCTTGTCTATTTGGGTTAGAGACAGGATATTTCTCCATAGTATTCTCCTTAGCCTTCGATTTTAGTTGTTATTGGAAAAATCCGCTTTAGGCTTTTGAATGTACAACATGTGGACTAAATGTGTGAATTAGAAGTTACAGTATGGATGAATTATAAAAAAGTCTTTAGAAAGAAATGCTATATTATTTTTCTTTTATATCTTTGATACCCTTTAATCACCCAGGGAGTTCTAAAATCTGATGGGGATGGGCGGTGGGTAACAAAAGGCCATTTGAGAAGCCGGTGGTTATGGGAAGGCAATGTAGATTGGTTCACACTCTTAACTCTTAGAAACACTTCTGAGGTCCTTGAAGATACTTAGATGAGTGGGTGAGGTTCAGGTTTACCTGAAGAGACCCATTGGACTGTGGGATCACTGCCAATTCTGTCTAAGATCTTGAAATTTGAAGGTGACTTTGGCCAGACTATAGGTGTTCCAGGTCTGTTTGGCTCTGAGCTCTGAGCCAGAGGGCAACCCGGTTAACTGTGGAGGTACAAGGTAAGTATCTTGGGAGCCTACCAGGTTAACCTACCTGGCATTCATTTTCTTGCATAAAAAGCCAAAACAAAACCCTGGGGGATATTAATGTCTCCAGAGACAGAAGGGCATTTTGGCAGTCCAGAACACCCTGACTTTAATTAAACTCTGAGTGTAGAATTACAGTAAATTGAAACTAGAAGGAATCACTCAGAGATCCAAGTGTCTAGCCCTGCCCCTTATTTTACCAGAGAGCTTAAGGGTCTTGCCCTATGGCAGTTACATTCGTACCCATGGTGGTCATTGTGTTAGGGCAAAATACAAAAATATACCCCGCTCGCCCAACCCCTGCCGTGGATAGACATACATACATTTGCCACAAGGTTGAATTAAGTAACTTCATACTAGATAACAATCTGAAAAGGTAGGGGGATGTATGTAGCAAATCCAGTTTTTTTATTTTTATCTTTTTTGCCCTTGTTATTCCTAGGTCAAGAAATAACTTGGAATCCCAAGTAGGNTCCCAACCCCTGCCGTGGATAGACATACATACATTTGCCACAAGGTAGAATTAGGTAACTTCATACTAGATAACAATCTGAATTTTTATCTTTTTTGCCCTTGTTATTCCTAGGTCAAGAAATAACTTGGAATCCCAAGTAGGATTTCATATACAAATAGCTTTAGGAAGATTAAATTGCTTGCCTGTTGTTTGCTTTCATTAGAATCCGTAACGGGCTGTGAAATATGATGCCAACACAGAAAGAAGGTGATACCGATACAGACGGGGAGATACCTTCCTGGGCATTTATAATAACCACATGTAATGGGAAAGGGGAAACAAATCGAAGGTACTAAAACTTATCTTTTTGTCTATAAAGACTATAAGCACAACTTTGAACGTTTCTATCATGAAGATTTTACTGAGAAGTGCAAGCAAGTGTTTGTTATTTCCAAGGAATCAAATAGAACCTTCGAAGTCTTGGAAAGATTTGCCTTAAAGGACGCAGGGGTTGATTTTGACAGTCCTGCAGGAGGTTCCAGCTTGGACTCTCTTCTCAGGTAAGATGTCAAGAAATCTCAAGCCTTTTTTAGGCTTGAGCAAAATAGCTTGACTTGAGTGAATATGATCCCTCAAATTTCAACTGTCTTCCCCCACCTCCCCTTTTCTATGTCCCTCATTCCTGCAACAAAGGGCCCCCGAAAAGCCACCCTTGGTTTAGAATTTCCTTATCGGATATCACTCTGCCTTTGCAAAGTTTTCCTAGCTATTTCACTTCCTTTCTTCCAGTCTCCTCAAGGTGATTATAAACTCTGGCGGGCAGAGCATCCCTCCTCCCCTCCCCCCACCCCTGCCCCGATCTAAGTTGGTCTAAGTAATTCCTGACAATGATGGAATGACTTTAAGGACGAGAAATTAGATCAGAAAACATGAATAATGCATTTGCACAGTGTTGTATATTTTACAAAGTGCTTCCACATACATCATCAGCTCATTATTAATTACATTAAGATATTCAGCGAACACTCATTGATTGAATGCCTAGTCTGGGCCACAGTATTATTTGTGTTTGTGTATGGAACTGAATTCTCTTACCCAGTATATGCACTCGTCGTTTTATCCCGTGTCCTCCACATCAAAACCCCCATTCCTCTCCCCACCCAGCATGGTGGCGTACTCTGCTCATCACCTCCAGGCCGGAAGAGTCTGGGGCTTGAAGTAGGACTTGTCTACAGTGTCCCTCTCTGTCTCATCCGCAGAAATAGGGAGATTCTTGAGGTAGTTTTCTTTCTTCCATCCTCCTCCTCCTCCTCCTCTTACCACAAGTCTCCTTTATTCTGTGAGTTTTGTATTTTGAAGGAAACCTACCACAGCGGCTGGGATGGCTCAGCCCCTCCACCTCCCCCATCCCCACCACCTCTGCCCCAGTCTCTGCACCTGCCATTTTAGCGCACTGAGGTGTAGAGCTACCAACATCTTTGGGGTTCTGGGAACTTGTGCCAAGAGGAACACAAGTTATTTGGTTAATACAACACAGAGCTCAGGCAAGTCTTTAAAAACTTAACCGGGGCGCCTGGGTGGCTCAGTGGGTTAAAGGCGCTGCCTTCGGCTCAGGTCATGATCCCAGGGTCCTGGGATCGAGGCCCACATCAGGCTCTCTGCTCAGCAGGGAGCCTGCTTCCTCCTCTCTCCTCTCTGCCTGCCTCTCTGCCTACTTGTAGTCTCTCTCTCTCTNCACAACACAGAGCTCAGGCAAGTCTTTAAAAACTTAACCGGTGTTTGGGTATATAGGTCATGTGTTAAAAAAAATCTTAGGTTTGAATNATGTCAAATGAATAAATAAAAAAAATCTTTAAAAAAAAATAAATAAAAACTTAACCGGTGTTTGGGTATATAGGTCATGTGTTAAAAAAAATCTTAGGTTTGAATAGGCAAATCCATAGAGACAGAAAGTAGGTTAGTGGTTGGCAGAGTATGAGAGAAGAGGAGAAAGAGGAAATGATGGGTCTGGAGTTTCTTTTGGGGGTGCTGAAAGTGGTTTGAAATTAGTGGTGGTATTTGTCCAACTGTGTGAATACAGTGAAAACCCACTGAGTTGTACACTGTAAAATGGTGAGATTTTGGTGTGTGAATTCTATCTCACGTAGGTTATAATTTTGAGTACTTCAGAGTAGATGAGAAATTTGATGATTTTCATTGCAATGGAACAAGTCCAACTGCGCCCAATTAAATACAATAATGAAACAAGTCCTTTGAAATTAGCTGTATGGAAACAGGACTTTGACATTTGGAAACAATGCTTTGTACTGTAAGTTCCTGAGTCACATTAGAGGTAACAGAGAAGGGTGTTCTTTCGAAGTTTCAAAGCATTGTCTTAACAACTGAACATCTAGAACAATAGCCACAGGTCGCTTTGCAGTGTTTTCATTTTCTTTTTGTTCTGAAGGAGAAATCATTCAGACTCTAGCCTAATTATGTGGATGTATTATATTTGTATTTTTCCTTCATTAGTTTTACCTATTAAGTGCCAAGGAGTGTACCAGACACGGGATGTGGTAGTGAACAAAGAGACAAAACCCCCTTCCTCCAGAGCTTACATTACACACATGGCAACACACATGGCAAATGTGGAAAATATATAATGGTTTGATGCCCTTAGTGCTCTGGAGCAAAATATAAAACCCTGAAAGGGAATAGGCTATTTGGTAGAAGGTGGCATTTGGCTAACCACTGGAAGCAGGTGAGGGAGCAAGCTATGCAAGTACGGATTGGACAAGCATTCCAGACAGAGGGAACAGCAAGCACAGAGGTTCTGAGGCTGGAGGAAGGGCAGGGAGGCCAGGCAGCTGGAAGGAAGTGAAGGCTGTAGGGAGGGCGGTAGGGAATGAGGGTGGACATGTCATGGAAGGGGGGAGGGTGTGGGTCTTGTCTGGTCTCACAGAAGACTTGGGCTTTTTGCTGCTTTTACAAAGAGCGGTGACATATGTCACGTATTTCGACAAGCTCACTCTGGCTACTTGACTGAGGAGAGACTCAAAGAGGGCAAAAGTGGAGGTAGGACACAAAATCAGATTCTGACATTCAAATTTGATGGCGAAGTAATTAAAGCAACAACACACTGACTCCTAATTCATCATAATGGAGGTGGAATTCTTATGGAGTAATTTCTATTAAATGATCCTAACCTGCTTTAGGTTTCCTATTTTAATGGGTCTTCAGGCTGATATCCTCTCGATTTGCTGAACCCAAATGTCAGGCTTATTTATTTGATTTCATTCACTCATTCAGCAATTCATGATCAGTTACTGTGCCAGTCACAAGCTAATAATGAGTAAGATAAGCCTGGTAACTGCCTCTGTGGATCTGCCATCCATGAAGAATCACGAGGCACATACTTATTAAATCACAAATGTGTAAGGAACAGGGTTGGAGTCTATATGTAGTGATACCAGTGGACCTGGGAATCCTCTGCATATCTGGAAATTCTTCACTACAAAAGTTAAGCAACGGGACAGTTTATACTGTGCTCACGCCTGTTCAGAGAAATCACGTTTCTGCAGCTCTACGAGCCGAAACACCCCGGAGAGGAGCAGGCTACGTCTTAGTGAGTTACTAACGACTGCGATAATTTCCAACATCATGGCAATCAGGATTCCAGGGAACCCCTGGCGTATGAATGCTTCTGTTTTTTATTCTCTCCTGATACGATGTTCTATGAAGGGCCAATCTGGCGATGGTGGCTATGACCCCGGGAAGGGATAAGCAGGGCAGATTTCAGAGCAGTGGACTGGTGTGGAAGAGTTTCCTTCCCTGGGCCTATGGGCAGGTTGGGCCCTTGATGAGCCCCATGTTAATATCGGACAACCCTCGGATCTGTGTAGCTAGAAGGGCCTTCCAAGGTTACCATCTCTCTACTGTTCTAATTTTACATAGGACAGAGCTAAAGCCCAGAGGGCAAATAATTTTCTTGGAGCCAACTGAGGCCAAAGTTGAGACTAGGAATTCATATCTCTCAGAGAGAGAGATGCAGGAAAATTTTTTCTCCCTTTCTCCCTCCCTCCCTTCCTTTGTAAATCTTGACAACATTTTTACCCCTTTATTTTTTCAGAATAAATCCTCTTCCAGTTTACAAGTCTATTTTGCTCTTGTCTGGAGAACGTGGTTGTGGGAAGTCTACTCTGATCGCCAACTGGGTGAATTATTTCAAAAAGAAATATCCCAGCGTGTTGATGATCCCTTATTTTGTGGGCAGCACTTGTGAAAGCAGTGACATCATGTCCGTGATACATTACTTCATCACAGAATTACAGTACAAAAACTATGGTACTGGAATCAAGCCTTTAGCTTTGGCGAATTTTGGTTAGAGATTAGATATTCCGTCTGCTGTTCCTATAGCTTTTTTCACCTTGTTCTGGTATAAACCCTGTATTGTCTCACTTACATAATTTACCCACCTCTTCCCCTCACTGAATTCAATTTCCTTCTTTCTTTTCTTACTTCCTTCTTTCACCAAATATTAGATGAGTACCTTCATGTGCCAGAGCAACTAGGCAGTGGGGATGCAAGAGTGAACAAAATGAAAAATGAACAAAATGAAAAAACTTTACCCTCATGGTGTTTTTATGACATTGGGGTGAGGGAGACAAAGCGTTCACCAACTAAAAACATAATATAGAATGTTGGATGTAAGTTCTGTGAAGAAAACTAAAACAGAGCAAGAAGGGAGGCAGTGTGTGGTGTGTGTCAGAACAGTTGGGTTTGGAAAAGTGTGGTCTGGGAAAGCCTCACTGAGAAGGGGACGTTTGAATACATACCGGAAGGAGGGAGTCAAGCAGATAGCTCAGGGATAGCATTTCAGTCAAGGGAAACAAGCCCAAGGGACGAGCCTCCCAACTATCACTCCTCCTATTCGATTCCGTCACTATTTCTTGAGAATGTTCATTTACTCAGGTGCTCATCCAGTCACTCATTACTGAGGATTTATTAGTTGTTCAGTCTGTGCCAGACACTTCCCTGGGTTCTGAGGATGTCTGCCTCAGGCAAATAAGGTCATGGCTCCCACAGATATGATATTCTAGTGGAGAAAGTGATAAGCGCCTTGCAGAGTGATGTGATAAGGGGACAGGTGCTAGTTAGGTTGAGTGGTCCGGGGCTGCGTCTCTGTACTAGAATAACTCTAGCTGTGGTGACAACTAAGTCCCGTTTCAGTGGCTTCTCAAATGAAGTCTATTTCTCCCTCATGGAACAATCCAGTAAGGGGTTCTTAGGTAACAAGTGACTCTCCTCCATGTGGTGATCTGGGGACACAGGGCTTTTCCATCTTGAGGCTCTATCATCCCCTAGGGTCTCAGAGTCCTCTGCCTTTGGCTAGAGGAAGAGGAAAAAGAGGGGAAAAGGCACACTTGTTCCTTTAACACCTTGGCCTGGCAATGATCGAGATCACTTCACCTGCTATTCTTTTGGCAAGAACTTGGCCACCATGGGCCTACATGGTCATACCAGGAATCAAGTGGGGACAGAAAGCTAACTCTACCCCGGAAGGAGAACATGGACTTTTGCAGGATAAGTAGCTATCTCTGCTATACTCTGGAGACACCTCATAGACAAGGAGGAGCTAGCCATGTGGAAATTAGAACGTTCCATGCAGAGAGAACAGTTAAGGTAATACAGTTCCTAAGCCAGAAACAAAGGTGAGTTAGAGAGGAAAGCAGGCCCGTGTGGCTGGCAGGGGGATCCCTACCAGATGGAGCAAGAGGTAAAGGCCAGGCCACTTTGGGTCTGGGCTTTGTTGGACAGAATGTTAGGTTCAGATTCTGTTGAGTATAGTGGGAGGCTAGTGAGGGATCTTAACCAGGGGAGGGACACAATATGATTGATATATTGAAAAGACCAGTCAGTCTGATGTGTGGAAAATGGATGTAGGGAGCAAGTAAAGAGGCTTGTTAGAGGCTACTGCACTGGTCCAAGCAAAGCGATGTTGGGGGCTTGAGGAGGGCAGTAGCAGAGGAGGTGGAGAGTTTTCACTGGACTGAGAGTCTCCTGAGGAATTGAATGTGGAGGTTAAGGGACAGGAGGAGTTGAGGACAGCTTTGGGAAGCTAAACAGATGGTGAGGGCTGTGTATTGAGATGGGACATTATCAATGGGGTGGGGACAGCAGGTTTTGAGGGGACTCAAAAGAGTTCTGTTTTGGATGAGAGAGAGTTAAGATACAAGGTGTATACGGGGAATGATAACAATTGTGTGTGATCTACCTCTGTTCTAGGAGCAGTTGGGGAGCCTGACTGCTACTTATTGGCTGTGTGAGCTTCAGTGAGTTATTTTAACTCTCTGTGGCTCCATGTTCCCATTTGTAAAATGTGAATAATAGAAGAAATGTCTTTTAGGTAGTTGAGAAGATTACCTAAGGTAAAATATGAAAAATAAAGACACTTAGCCCAGTGCTTGGTGTAGAGTAAGCAGCTGATAAATAGCAGCTATTATTATTATTATTATTATTATTATTATTATTATTATTATTATTATTGGGTGTCTGCTGTGTATTTGTGTGTCTGACTCTGCCTGTTTTAGGGAACTCGTCCCTTCTCACGTGGGGCTTGTACCCAAGTGTGCATTTGGGTATCGAGTCGGTATGTGGGTCCCAGAATGAGTTTTGATGGCTGTATGTTATCTCTGTATGATGGGACAGATATCTGAGCTCCTTTGTGTGTGTGTGCATGTGTGTATGTGTGTGCATGTGTGTGTCTGTGAGTAAATAGGGTGAGTATGTGGGCATGAGTTCTCTGCGGTTGCATTTCTCAGGGTGCGTTAAGTGGGTAAAATCAAAACTAGTAAGCAGTAGGCGTGACTGGTTCTAGAAGACAACCACTGATCCTACTCAGCCACAGCCCAGGGGAGTTCAGTCTGGCCAAGCTGAGGAGATGAGCTCAACCGAACGAGCCCAATTACGATTTTATTCCCAAAGCGAATTGTGATTTTAATGAGTATGTTTTTAGATACTGAAAGCTCCTAATAAAAATGGCTGCTGTCTTCAAAACAAACAGATCTTGAAGCTGACAGCGTAGAATCCATTCAGGACTGGCCCTTGAATAGCAGACACTCAGGCGGCACCTTGTGTCCCTGGAAGGGTGCCCCCACCTCATTAGCAGCCCAAGGCCAAGGCCAAGAGCTGTGCTGCTGCACTCGGCCCACCTGCGTCTTGCAAGCTGGCTCTGCTGCTTACTAGCTGTGTGCTCTTGGGCAGTTTGCTTAAGTGACCATGCGCCCCAATTTCTCATCTGTAAGATGGGGGTGGCACTAAGAGTGTGTACATCAGGCTGTGTGAGGAGTAAGAGATACTCCAGGTAAGGAACTGAGAAGAGTCCCTGGCACACAGTTGCTGTTGGTGTGATTGTTGTGATGATGATGATGATGATGATGATGATTACGATTACTCTTCCTCACTGAGCTAGAGAAGGAGGCAGAGAGCGGGGTCTGCTAAGGGAAACAAGAAACTTCTACTCCTTAGCTAGACTCCGGGGAGGAGGGGACAACGCAGGAGAGTTTGCAGCCGAGCCCGGCCAGGGCAGAGGCTGAGGGGAAGCACCGCACTCAGCTTGGCCTCTGCAGCCAGGAAGCTGGGCTTCGCCTGGTGAGGAGGCCGTGGGCAGGAGAGGAGGAGCTGCGGCCGAGCACACAGCTGGCCGGGAGGTCAAGGGCCTAGAGCACATCCGGCTTCTTTGCAGAGCGGTTCCCTGTGGCCGCCTGCTCAGCCGGGTACAGCCGCAGTGCCTGTGGGCGCCCCCCGGAGGAACCCCGAAACGTCCCCTGCGAAGCTCCCATTTCTGCTGCTCCGTCCTCACCCCTGCTTGCCTAGATAGAGGAATCTTGCAGATAGAACTGCCTGGAGTCCGCTCTCCCCCTCCCACGCCCCTCGCCTGCCTTGCAGGCCGCCGACGTTCTTTCTGTGACACGCTTCACAGAAGGTCATGGGAGAGCTACTGACTTTCTTATTTACGTGTTTCCTCGCCCTGTTACCCCCGTAGTCTGGTGGCAGCTCAAAGAACAATGAGTTCCATTTACTGAACCGGCTTTCTGTGCGGAGGGCTTTATCAGCATCTTATTTAATGCTGTCAGCATCCAGCATTCTCGCCCCCAGAGAGAGAGACGGCTCCGAAAGGCTGGCTCACACAACGACGTGTGGGCAGAGCAGGGGTTCAGGCTCAGGTCTTCGCCGAGCTGCAGGCCCCTCATCCTTATTACTGCCCTGTCTTGCCTCCTTGAGCCAACAGAGGGACACTTTGCTTTTTTGAATGATTTCCATTGGGGTCCTCTCCTAGTATCAGTTCCTAGGAGAGTCTGCACTCAGATCAGTGATGTGGCATGGACAGAAATACTAGCAGGACTTCTTGGTAGGGCTTGCCAAGCCTGGTGCCCTAGGCCTGGCTGACTTTACTGGTGTCTCCGGCCTTTTGCACCATGGGTTTGATCTCCCTAGAGCAGCCGTCACTTCTGTCCCCCCTTGTCTGTCCACTCTCATTCCCTTCTACTGGAAGGGCCCACTGTTTTCTCAGACCAGTAGAAATCCTTCTCATCCCTTAAGCCCTATTTTAAAGAGCACCATCTCGAGGCACCTGGCTGGCTCAGCAATTCTTGATCTCTTGGGGTCATGGGTTTGAGCCCCACGTTGGGTGTAGAGAGTACTTAAGAATAAAATCTTTAAAACATTAATAAAGAGCACCCTTTCAATAAGAGAGCCTGTTAGGTGCCTCCTTCACCTCTAACTTTGACCAAGTGGCAAGGATAGTCCCAGTCCCATTGTATTCTAGTTTTTGTGGGCATCTCCCTGCAAAGACTGTGAGCTTGTTGTCCTGGGGACCCTCTCATTATATGTGTTACTGTGTCCCTTTACAGTCCTGCGGGCGCAGGGAGCTGTGTCTATTTTTTTTTTCTCCACTGTGGCACAGAGAAGTTTATTTTTCCAAACAAGAGAAAAAGCTTAGCTTAAAAATAATAAACACATCATACTCATGTATATAAACATCAAAAATAACATATGTGTTTGAGCCATGTCTATTTTATTGGACATTGTCCCACTCTGTGCCTGACACAGAGCCTAATAGAGAAGGTTCTCAGTAAATCCCTACTGAATGGCAAGAGATAACACTGCCCCAAACTGAAAAAAATCAATCACTGAGTTATTTTGTTACAGCGTATTTTGAAATTGTATCAGTTGACTTTATTTCTTTCCCCATAAATTTTACCTATCCTGATTAGGCCTTTGAACATTTGCGACATTACCATTTAAATTAGGCAATAGGCCACTGTCATTGAGTAGAGACAGTCTGGCCCTAACAATAAAGAGACATGTTTAGGATCATTTTCCACTCCTAGTAATTCTGACTATCTTCAATATTAACTTGATGAAAAACAATTTGAATCACCCCAAATGGGATTTTTAAAACACTGAACCCATGCTTTTCTTTGTGTATGTAGATATCAATCTCTAGGTATTTTCCTGGAGGGTTTTTTTAGCCTTTTTTCTTTTTTTTGTCTGGGATTATTTTTTTGCTGATTATTCTGAATGATATTAGGCTTTATGATTGTCAGGCTATGTGTATTTTCTGAGGTTCATTCACTTCCGTTTTGTCACTTAGCCTCTCTACCAGCTTCATGCAAGAGGTGAGCAGTGTGTGCCTCTGCATACGACTGTTGGTGAATCGTACACAGCGGTGGTAACACAGAGCTCGAAAACTCAAATGGAGTAATCTTTAAACGATGATGTGTTGTTTGCAGGAAACCTATTAGCAAAATTGGTGTTTTTAAAGCTCCTACTGAAAAAAAAAAAATAAAGCTCCTACTGATTTGTGTTCAAGTTTCTTCACCTTCCTAGGCCTGTTTTCTCACCTACAAAATGAAGATTTGGACTAGACTACATGATTCCCAGAGTCCCTCCTGCTCTAAACTTCAGTTACTTAAGGCCTGGAGTCTAGATATTGCCCATACTTTTAAGATTTGGGGAAAACAACAACCCCCAAACCTGAAAGGATGAAGCGCCAAGATTAAATGTTCTTTTCTCATTCTTGAAAAATATTTTTTATTGTGTTCCACAAGCACAAGCCATCTTTTTTTTTTTTTTAAGATTTTCTTAAAGTAATATCTACACCCAATGTGGGACTTGAACTCATGACCCTGAGACCAAGAGTTGCACGTTCTGCCGACTGAGTCAGATAATGCCCCTATCTTTTTTTATTCCTTCTCCTCCTTTATGTCTCGCATTTATATATAACCTTCAAGTCATTAATTTTATGGTCATTTGCTAATATAAAAATGTATTTAAAAATCAATGTGTCCAGTTGTAAGATAAATAAGTGCCAGGGATGTTATGTAGAGCATGGTAACTATAGTTAATAACACTGTGTTGCATATTTGAAGCTGGGTAAGAGTACATCTTTATTTTAAACTTTTTTTTTTAAAAGATTTTATTTATTCATTTGACACAGAGAGAAAGATTACAAGTAGGCAGAGAGGCAGGTAGAGAGAGAGGAGAGAGGAGAAAGCAGGCTCCCTGCTGAGCAGAGAGCCCGATGTGGGCCTCGATCCCAGGACCCTGGGATCATGACCTGAGCCGAAGGCAGCGGCTTAACCCACTGAGCCATCCAGGCGGCCAAGAGTACATCTTTAAAGTTCTCATCACAAGAAATACTTTTTAAAAAATTCTTTAAAAATTTTTTTTAAAGTAGGCTCCATGCCAAACATGGGGTTTGAACTCACAACCCTGAAATTAAGAGTTGCATACCCTATGACTGAGCCAGCCAGGTGCCCTGAAAAAAATGTCTTTGTATCTGTGTGGTGCTGAATAGTAACCAGACTTACGGTGGTGATCATTTTGTAGTGTATACAAATATCAAATCATTATGTTGTATGCCTAAAACTAACTTAATATTATATGTAATTTCTACCTCGATAACAAGAAAACCCACACTACTCTACTCCAACGTAAAAGAGAAAGATAAAGTAACTTCTTATAAAATAACATGTTTTTCAGTATGTAAACGCTCAGACATGATTCCAACGGAGGCCACAGTGGAGTAGGCAGGTGCCTGCCTCTCTATGGAAATGACCATGGAAGTGATAGCTGTCAGTGCAGACTGGCCCGGGTGTGTTATATTCAAGGTTCGAGCATCATTAGCAATATTCCTGTCAGGGTTGTGATTTTCTGAAGTGGTGAAAAAATCTTGGTATCATTTCAGACGAAGGAATATATAATCTTCCGTCACTTTCTGTGGTAGCTGTATTCCTAGAAAATTCTACGTGTTTTAAATCTGTGCAAATTACTTTGCATTTACATGAAAATGGAGTTGGTTTCCAGGTGTGGTAATTAGTAAGGTTCCCCTCCTTATGTGACTGACGGAACATTTGAAAGTCAGGTAGACCCCAGGACACAGCTTCATGGTGTGTGACTGTCCTGTGTTGAAGGATGTCTAGAACTCCCGGGCCTCCCCTGTTGAGTTCCACCGCTCTGATCAGCTTCCTGTTTTTTGAATGTTCATGTACTTTCCTTCCTCCAGACCTTCAGCTCTGCCTTCTCTTGCTTGATAAACCCTTGTCCTCATCTCTACCTGTGCATTCTCCAAAGCTCATCTCAAATGTCTTCTGCACGAAGCTTTTCCATTTTGTGATGGTTCTGCATGAAACTCCAATAACCTTCAGTCTCATATTCTGCCTTCAAACGTGGTTATTTGTGTACAGAACCCATTTTCACTTCCCTTAACTCCTTGACTTTATATTATACATCATTTTATCTGCTCTTGGCAGCTAGCACAGCACCTTGCACATAACAGGCAGCCAGTAAGTAGTTGTTAAACATAATTATTCTCGACGCTTCTAATAGAATCTTAGTGCATCTGAGAGGCTAAATCCATTAAAGCTTCTTTGCATAACTTGATTTTCTAGATTCTAATATGCCTAAATTTTTATGGGAAATGTTGCCTTTGAAAAATAAAAGCAAGATCAAAGTTGTATGTAGTAAAATGCCCTTTTAGAATATTAGTTAGTTGAAGGGCAGTGCCTGGTGGCTCAGTTGGTTGAGCATCAGACTCTTGATTTTGGCTCAGGTTCTCAGTATCATGAGATTGAGAGCCCTGTGTCATGCCCTGTGCTGGGCATGGAGCCTGCTTAAGTTTCTCTCTCTCTCTCTCTCTCTCTCTCTCTTCCTCTCCCGCCTGCCCTTCCTCCACACACGTGTTCTCTCTCTCTTTCTCTAAAATAAAAGAATAAATCTTAAAGAATATTAGGTAGCTGATTACAATTTTGGGTTGCTACTATTATGTCACTTAGAGTTTGAAAGTTGGTCCTCTTATTACATCCTATAGTTTTTGCTGGTTCATTTACCTAATTCTCCCTGATAATTTCCAGATTCCAAGGTCTGGGGTCCATTATTGTGGGTCGAGTAATTTAGGATTGGTTATGTCAGGTTTAATGTGAGCAAGGAGCAAAGAGCCTAGGCACGGGGAGGGGAGATGATGCATGGGTGCACTGCTGGGCCACCGGGGGGAGGTGGCTGGGACTCCTAAAAAGCCAGCCCCCTGACGTTACAGAGCTGCAGAAACTTCGCAGACCATGTAGACTGGCTTCTCTTTCTCCCCATCCAACTCTTTGTAGCATGATCTATTTTTGCATTTTGGAGAACAAGAGTAATGCTTTGGATCATACAAAATATTTTTTATATAAAATCCTGAAAATGTATAGGAGACATCTGGTGGTAAATATCATTATCCCTTTTGGGTTGGATATTTTTAGGCTGCTAATCACACATATACCTATATGTGTCAGCTGTACAGCTGTGAATAGCACTCATTGTTCCCAGCCCCTTCCGCCTCCCCATCCCATTAACATATTCTAGCAGTGATGGAAACATTTTCACCTAATTTGAGCAAATTCCTATGCTCTAGGTACTCAGCTTGAAACTGATATTCTTAACGAAGACTCAAACGTCTTGGTCTTTTCACTTCTTGTGGAAGTCTTCCTTGCTTCCATCAGTTTAAAGCCCTGTATACTTGTCCTAGATGGAATCGAAGAATTGATTGGCATTTATGGGATCTCAGGACAGAAGGTAATCTCTTTTTAAAATCATACGTATTTTATTGCTGTTTTATAAAAAGAAAACCCCATCATTTAGGAAGTACGTAGTATCTTTCCATTGCATTGCGTATCTATAGCTACAGACAGCATTGCTTATGGTCACTGCTCTCCACTTTATTGAACAGATACTTCTGTGGTGGCACTTAGAGTGGGTCAGACACCCTTCTAGGACCTTTAGAACTGTCAACACATAGAATTCTCAGAAGAACCCTAGGAAAGAGAGACTGTGATCATCGTCCCTGTTTACGCAGAGGGGACAGAGTGTGGAGATGTTAGGTGGGTTTATAGGACATCTGAAGATGGTGGTAGACTTGGAATTCAGATGTGGGCAGTCTGGTTCTAGAAACTGTGGCCTTTGCTCCCTCCTGGGCTTCACTCCCTCTCCTCCCTATTGTATAATTTTATCAAGCAATTATTGGGCCCTGAGTATTTTCTTGATGTTGCATTTTTTGATCTGCCTCATCTACACTGATTTTTCACATACTAAATTGGTTGCTCCTTAGTTTTTATCCTGTTTGAGGTGATATTGGATCCATGGAACCTCTAATACACTTTAGTATCAGCTATTACTTTGTGAAGCATTTTCTCTGAAACTTAAAAACACATGGAATTGTAATTATGCAGTAATCTACATTTCTCATAGAGAATATGATAAAAGAAGAAAAACGTAAAATTAAGTATACTCACAGTCTCACCGCTGCTCAACATTTTGGAGTAGAACCTTCTTTTTTCTATGGATGTCTATACACACTCATTGAAGCTTATGTAAATGAAGTTACATACCAAAATGTTCTGTAATCCGCTCTTTAATTTAATACACTGCGACCACCATCAATTCAACAAGTAATTGTTGACCACTCACTACGGGAAAAAGCACCATAAGCAGAGTGGGACATGGTCCCTGCAAACCAGCGGGACTTTCATTGTAGTAGATGTTAACGATGCGATTACACAAATAAGTATAAAATTGCAACTGTGCCAGGGGCTGCCGAGGATCAGTATGTAGTGTCGTGAGAGCCTCTAATGAAGCACTCGGCCTTTGGGGAAGGCTCCCTAGAAGAAGGGCTCCAGGCAGTCCCCGCTGTTACCTGCACCAGTGTTGTGCCGTGGTTGGGAGCCTGCATGGGGAGTCAGACCCGTGGTTTCAGTCCCAGCTCTGCTGCTTGCCATCAGAATGAATTAGATATGACATTTAGCCCCTCTGTTTTGCAGTTTCCAGCCTGCCTTTCTAGAGGGTTGTTAGGAGGACTCATTGAGTTGGTGTATTAAAATTATACCTGGGATCCGATTATAGGAGGATGACTGAGTGACGACATGGAGAAGCCAGTGCCATTGAAGGAAGAAATTATGACTTATATTTCCCAAGAGAAGGAGACACGCCGTGTCATACAGGGGCCTGGGGGAAGTATCAGGGTGGCCAAGAGGCAGAAGACAGGAGCCAGGAGAAGGCCCAGGCCAATGCCTTTGTGGGGTTGCCCGTCAGAAAGGCAGAGTAAAACATTCAGGATTGGCTAGTTTGTACAATTCCGGCAGGCTTTGTGGCATAGGGACTGTCCCTGGTTGTCTGGTCCCTGGCCCTGTGATGATGTAGGTCAGGGAAACGTCTGCCTGGCGAGAGGCAGAGAAGAAGGCGGTGGGGGTTTGGTCTTGGGTCTGCTGGTCTGCGCATGACAGGCACATTCCAGGCAGGCTGTTCACCACTCCCAGGAATTAACTTGTCTTGGGAGGAGCAGTCTCACCTGGATCTGTAAGGCCCCTGAGAGACGGCAAACTGTCAGAAGTCACAAAAAATACAAGTCGCTAACTAATCCAGTTAGTACCTACCTGAACACACATTCAGCACAGTGCCTGGCTCAGAGTAAGCGGTCAGTGTTTGAGAGTTCCTCTTATTATTATCATAATAGTTGCTAGGGGTGGGAAAGGCTGTTAGAGGAATCTAGAAAGATTTGATTAGGTGTTTATTTTATTCCCAAATAAAACTATTTAACTTATAACAGTATTGCCGTATAAAGCGACAATTCTTCAGCATAAAACAGTGTCCTCTTCTCCAATCGAATGGTTCAGTTTGCATTCTTAGGTTTCCTTTGGCCATCACTGTAGGTCATTCTTCAGAAGCCTATGATTTGTCGGAGTACTTGCTTGTAGGAAATCTCTTTTTGGGGGTCGCGTTTATACTATCAAATTCATAACAGATGGGTGAGTCAGTCAAATAGAGTTCTGTGGGGTGAGAGTGGGTATTTTCTTATCACCCTATTGTTTACTATCCAACTTACTGTTAATAACCTTAACCCCAGCCTTTACCCTGTACTTACCCCCTGTATTCCAGCTGCTCTAAGTTTAAAAACCATCAGCAAAGTAGTTTGAAAGTCTTTAAAGATTTCAAGTGTCTTTGGGTTTCCCCATCAGGTGAAAGATTTCTCTTGGCTGCCATGCTTACTGCCTCCTCATTGCAAATTTATCATGAGCACTGTCTCCTGCAGCCTATCCTACAAGTCGCTGTGTGCCCGGCCGGATGTGATGACGGTGGAGCTCCTGAGCACAGGAGACGAAGAAGTGAAACTGAACATCTTTAGACAGTATCTCTTCATTCCCAACAAAGACCCCCTCCGACAGAGCAAACATGCTTTGAGGAAAAGACCAAACCTGAACCCTTTAAAACCCACAATCCTAGCAAACGAGCTGAGAGAATGCAGAATCTACTGAGGTGAGTATCAGTGTCTGAAGGAGTACTTGGAGGTGGTCTCCATTCAGGAGCTCTGGGAATTGATTCTGCAATGCTGGATCGAAGACTATAGCTGGACTTTTACACCAAAAAGGGCCAATTCAGACACCATGTCTTCAGGAGAAGGTAGGCCTTAGCCAGTGTTGACAATGAGCTGGAGCCCAGGGGGAGAAAGATGTATGGTGGACCACCCAGAGGAGGAGGGTCTAAGGATAAGGTTGTCAAAGAAATACAGGATGCTCAATTAAATTGTAATTTCAGATAGAGAACAAATAATCTTTTAGTAAAAGTATGCCTTCGTTATTGCATGAGACATATTATACTAAAAATTAGTTCAATTGCAGATAAAATAATTTCATTAGAAGTATATCCCAAATTATTGCATGGGCTATACTTATACCAAAAATTAATATGTTGTTTATCTGAAATTCAAATTTAACTGTATGCTCTGTATTTTAATTTGCTAAATCCAACAACCCTGTGTAGGGAGCTCTGTGTTGACTGTAAAGAGAACTGTATTAGGCACATTTTTCAGGAGTCTAAGAAATGGGCCTTCTTTTTTTTTTTTAAATATTCTATTTATGAGCAAGACGAGAATGAGAGAGAGGAAGTGGAGGGAGAGGGACAAGTACATTCTGCGCTGAGCTCAGAGCCCTGCGCTGAGCCCAGAGGCCCATGTGGGGCTCGATCTCAGGGCTGAGATAATGACCTGAGCCAAAACCAAGAGTCGGATGCCTAACCGACTGAGCCACCAGGACACCATTGGCCTTTATTATTTCTATAACTCAATACTTTTGAGCCTATAACCCAAGTTTTGGCAGAAACCTAATTCAGTTAATCTGGGTTAATTCCATCAATTTAGCTTATTTTCAGACAATTCAGGGTGTTTTTCAGTCAAGCAAGGATTTGTGTCCTTCCTGTGTCTCTTTTAGGTTGAGCTTAGATCCGAGGGCCTTGGTGCTGGGTGTCCTCAGTTGTCCTCTGTCCCAGCTGTCTTCCGCTGAGGTGGTCATGGCCCCAGATGGTCCACAGATCACCGACGTTCCTCCAGTTTGGGCATCCTCTAGGACGCCTGTGTTCCCGTCTGTCCTTGGATGTTCGCTCTATGCTGCCATCAGCCGCCACTTTCCCTCATCTTGACGTGAAGAGGCCCCTCTCCTCCACTGACATCTGCACCCTTCTGGAGCCTAGAGGCTCATGGTAGTCAGCATTCCTGACAGAGCATGTTGGTTGCCCACTGCACCCTCGGAGCTCCTGGCTCTGTAGGTCTCCCTACAGCAATTTCTGCTGTCTGGTTCTGAGGGCATCACGGGATCTGCGGAGCTGCTGCCTTCCAGGTTCCTGATGGGAAGCAGAGTGCAGCCTCCCTGGACTCTTGGGTCCCCAGGTGTGTCTATCTGGTGGGTCCTCTCTCCCTGCTCATAGCCCGGATTCAGGGGATGGCACAGGCCCCTTCACAGAACCTCACCTGAGCAACCCCATTGCTCTCTTTCCTCACCATCTCCTCCACCTTTCTCGGTTCAGTCTTCCTTAGCTCATCCTGTAACCATCTCAGTCTGTTTGTGGTTAAAAGTTGTATTCCATGAGTTGGTCAGGAGTTTGTCTTTTGGTATTCAACAGTCATTCGAGAAGGAAAGTTTATTCTCAAAGGCGTTATCTCTGCAATGAGCTTCAAAAGTCTCTTTGAAACTTGAGTTTCTGCTACAATAACCTTCTCTGAAGGTCGATGCATTTAGAATGGAGCAGGGATGGAGATGTGGGCGTGGGGAAAGAAGCAGAAAATTCTTGGACTGAGAGACATATTGGTTGGCATGACAACATATTGTCCTGCCCCATTTTTTGCTCTAGAGTTTGCATTTCTGCAAATAAAATTAATTTCAAATTTAGTGTACCTTCCCCCACCTGCAAGGAGGTGAAAAAAAGGTCTCTGTGCCCTGAGAAGGGATACGCAGGCAAAGTGACCCATGGCTGTGCCCATGGCTATCCCTAGTTGTCCAACATTGGGCAGGAAAGCCCAGGCCCTCTTCTCCCGAGGGACTACTCCTTTCCCTGGCTGACATTCCTCCTCCTAGCACTGCCCACTGACCCCTCCTCAGGTCCAGGGCACTCAGTCACAGGTCCAAGAAGTACTTGGTCAAACTCAGGTCAACCTCAGAAGAAGCTTGCCTACCTGGGGCTGAGCAGCTGCCTCTGCTTAACAGTTGCAGGTGATTGGGGTTCATTCCCCAATCCTAGCATAGGAAGTCCATTTAGGATGACAGACTGTCATTTCTCTCAATGGTCTTAACAGTCTCTTTCGAGTTGGCTGATCATGAAGCCAGTGGGAAATCCAACTCTGGCTGAAAAATCTAAGGGTCAGGTGAGTACTGTGTATAGCTTCCTCAGGTGGTGTCTGTGAATGTGTGGGAAGATAGCAGCCAGACAGAAGACCCATTCCTACCCCAAATGCAAATTTGATGTTTGCGAATCTCAGTAAAGACTGACCAGTAGCATAATAATTGGCCAGCTTGCCAGTTTGAAGCCATAGCTCGCATGGCTTGTATTAGTTGGGACAGTGTAGATGATAACTTAATGCCTGAAAGTCTGGGCTCCGAAGCCAGCTTGTATGTGCTCAAATCCCAGTTCTGCACTTATTTCTGTGTCATCTGGGTAAGTTATTTAACCTCTCTGTGCTTTGTCTTATTTGTAAGATGGGGGCGGGGCCTTAGGTGGTATCTACTTACAGGATGATTAAAAGAAGCAAGTTGTTAGTCACACGAAACATTTAGAATGAGGCCTGGTAGCTGGGAACTCTTCTTTTTGTCATCGTTGTCATCCTGTTGTCTTAACAGCGCTCGATGGCTGGGTGGCCGATGTTCTGTGCTTACTGAGCATCTCACACTGTGGACTGACTGAGGATGAGATATTCCAGATTTTGGACATGCTGGGCTACAGGGATCATTACAAAGTGACCACGTTGCACTGGGCTGCCTTCCGCAACGCCACCAGACAGTGGGTCCAGGAGAAGCCCAATGGCCTCCTGTACTTCAGGCACCAGTCCCTGCGGAATGCTGTGGAGCACAAGCTTCTGGGTAAGGCTTGAACCTGTGCGAGTACCTGCTAGTTAAGAAAAGGGAAGTTCACACACAAGGGAAAGCTTGTTGCTGGCATTTCTCAAATAGAAGTGAATCTGTAAACAATATAAACATGGTGCTATAAATTAATACTTATACCTAGTTGTGGGTAATAGAGACCTGAAATCAATGACTTCCAGCCTGGGGTTTATTTTCTCACATGAGAGCTTTCTGAAGGTAGGTTGCCCTAATGGCTCCACATTGTCATCTGGGACCCCATTCCTTCTGTGTCCCCAACCCACACACTAGCCTGCCTGCTCAAGGTCACCTCATGTTTGTGACTGCTGGAAGCAGCATGGCTGCTGGAGCTCCAGCCATTGCGTTTCAGGCAACAGGAAGGACGAAGAGAAAAAGAAGGGCTTGCATTTCCTTTTAAGGAGCTCTCCCATGTTTCCACTATATTTCCACTATATTTCCAGAACTTTGTTTTTTGGCCACCGCTAGATACAAGGAAAGTTGGTGAACAGAGGTTTCAACAAGTGTGTCGCTACCCTAAACGATGGTGGGCATCTGTCACTAACAAAGATGAGGTATGTGGTTACTGGGTAGGCATTAGCAGTCTCTACCCCAATTCTGAAATCAAATTCTATCCACTTCTGAAAGGACAGCAGGTCTGAATCTGAGACACGATGGCCATCATAGACACTTGACCTAGAGACAGAGCACTCTATTCATACAGAGAACTTCAGGTGTGAGGACTTAAAAAAACTTAACTCACAGCCTCTGCAGAGGTTCTAAGCTCTGCGAATTTCCTTTTAAGTTTACTATGTCCTCTTTCACTTTCTTTTTTAAAAAGATAAATCCTTTCCACTGTTCCCCTCCTACATTGTCATCATTCCCACCACCTCTGAAGTTACATAACATGGTAAAGAGAGCAGGGCGAGGAATGAGGATGTTCCTAGGTATGATGTCAGCTTTTCTGTTCACTTGGCGTCTGATGGTTTGCAGCACCCAGTCTCATCATTTTCCCAAAGAACAGTAACACTCTTGGAGGTACAGGAATGAAAGGGCCAAGGTGTGGCTATTAAAATTCTGGGTATAGGCTGTACCCCTTCTCTGCACTGTGAGCCCCAAAATAAAACACTGCTCGCAATACTCACTACTGTCAGAGAAAAAAACCAACCAACCAACCAACCAAACCAACTTTTCATGCTGTGGAATCAGGATGTGATTACATCTTTCCTGGAGGCCCAGGGAATTGTAATTGCAATCATTGCAATCATTGACTTCCATGTGGGCCTGAGCACGGGAAGCAAGCCCATCCTCCAAGGAGAAAAAAGATCCCAAAGCTAGGGCTTGAGGACGTGAGTCTGCGATGGTATTTTTGGTAAAGGGCTATCTTTTGACATATTCTGTCCAAATGTCACATCCATCATTTTGGGGCAAACTAGCCTCTTAGCCCCATGCATGCGTGCTCCTTTCCTTTGAGATGCATACTCTGGCGTTATATTCAATGTGAAACTTAAGTCACTCCTATCAAACATCAGCTAGTCTAGAGGCATGCGTGATCTCTGGGCTGTGATAGAGCAGCATCTTTCCCGTTCTGCTACTAGAGCTGAGCGTTACTTGGTCTTGCATGCTTTGTGTGTGGGTGCCCCTGTGTGTGTGCGTGTGCGTGCACGCGTGCATGTTAGTGGGGCTGAAAAGGAAACGGGCAGTTAGGGAGGAGAGCAGAAAAGCTGGGAGATGCTCTTCTGTTGCTTCTAGATCATTATCATGGCTTGTCGCCCTCGGCCATCACAGCCACTACTTTTTCTTTAGTGCTTTCACTGTGCCAGCCACTCTGTAAACATTGTTTCCGTTATTTCTTGTGTACACAGAACATCCTCCGACGAGGCTTGGTCATGTCAATTCTGGTTCCCACCGGCCTCCTAGAAAGTCCTCACCTTCTCCAAGTGTCTGTGGTAAGTCCCTGAGCAGTGTTCCACGGGCTCCCCCATCTGTTGGCTCTAGTCACCCCAGAGAGGCTCTTCTCGTTTGTGCTTACTCATGTGGGTTCCTCCCAACTGCTCCTGTGAGGCTCACCGTGAGAAAACAAGGCCTCTTGGTGAGGTCCCTCTCCCCTTGTCCTGTGGCTGCCAGACCTCGAGGTGTCAGGATGGTGCCGGTGCCCAAAGGGGGAATAGGTGTTTTCTAGGAGACCTGAGCCATGTAGCTTTCTCCCCCAAACTCCACCCTTCCTCAGGATCTCAGGGAGCCCTTCCTGGAAAGAGCCCCTTCCTTTTCTTCTTAGAACCCCTCACCTTGGGGCGCCTGGGTGGCTCAGTCGTTAAGCGTCTGCCTTCGGCTCAGGTCATGATCCCAGGATCCTGGGATGCGAGCCCTGCATCAGGCTCCCTGCTCTGTGGGAAAGCCTGCTTCTCCCTCTCTCACTCCCCCTGCTGGCGTTCCCTCTCTCGCTGTATTTCTCTCTGTCAAATAAATAAATAAAATCTAAAAAAAAAAAAAAAAAAAAGAACCCCTCACCCCATAAAAGCTCTGAAAACCCAGTCTTTGAAGCCCATTTTGCAGCAGTTGTTGAGGAAGGAGTCAGCATAGCATAATGGGTAAAAATGGGGTCCTGATGCTAGATTGGGGGTGAGCCTTGGCTTTCCCACTTTCTAGCTGAAGATGTAGCTACATCATTTCACCACTCCGTACCCAGGTCCCTCTTTCATAAAATAATAAGTGAACCAACCTCAGAGCATTTTTACTAGTAAGAATTCAATGACTGATTCATGTAATTATAAGTACTTAGAGTAGGCCTGGCCCATAGTAAATTTTTGAGAAATGTTAACCATTATGAATTCTTTCTTTCTTTGACTCATCTGTCTTCCCTGTGGCCTTTTATCTACCATCTTTCCCAAAATGACCCATGCAAATCAACTGGTGATCTTGAATCCTGTTGGCCTAAGGATTCTTCCATTTCATCAGACACCTTCAAGCAGGTCTGAATTCCTTGGGCCCCACTTCAGTTACTTACGATAGATGTTTGCTAAGTGAATGCACAGCTATTCCTGGCAGTCGGTTTTTCGTCTCTGCCATTTCTAGAAGCTTCCATATCCATTGTTTTGAGAGCCAATACTGAACATGGGTCTCTGTGTTTGCCTGCAGTGGAATCAGGATCTGGAGGGCTGAGCACAGGAGAAGAGAGGAGGTTTGAGCTACCCGCAGGTGACCCTGTGGTTATGGGAGAGGAGCAGCCTCACTTAATCCTCTCTTTACCTCATTCCCAGGCCTGTATGCTGTTTGACAAAGAGTCTACCTTCTTCTCTACCGGCAATCACCATGGCTTCTATTAGAAACAATTTCTTAAGATTAAGAACTTTAGAATCTGACAGAACTGGCATGACCTTGTGAAAGGTGCTTAACTTTCTAAGGCTCAGTTTCTCACCTGAAAAATGGGAATAATCACAGTATTTACCTCGAAGGTTTTAAAAATGCTAAGTATGCTTAATGTAAGGTGCTTAATATAGCATCTGGCACAATGATAACCATGGTGGTGGCCATGACAGCCAATTGTCAATATTTCTAGCCTCTCCACCGACCATGGGAAGCACTTCCTGGTCCCTTTATTGTGTGGTACCTTGTGACCAGTTCTGTCCAATGGTCGTATGTGGCTCCTGGCAATATTCAAGATGGCGGCTGGTCTCTCAGTCCCGGAGTATCCAGCCAACCTGTGATGGCATGATAAACCTTTGCTGTTTTAAGCCACTGAGATTTTGGGGTCGTCTGTCCACACAGCATCATCTAGCCTGTCATGAGAGAGAACAACACTACAGAAATGTCAGCCAATAAATCTGTCTGTGAGAATTGTGCTGAACTTTGTGTGTATGGATGATGCTGTGGTTGAGCCATTCCTCACATCTCGTGCGGGAGGGTCAGGTGGTTTAAATCCTGCTTCTTCAATCATGGGCTGGCCAGAGGCTAGCCACCTGGTCCCTCTGAGTTTGAGTAGCTTTGTCTGTCATATGGGGATTGGATTAACCAGGGTTCTCCAGAGAAACAGGACCAATAGGATTAGATCTCTATCTCTATATATCTCTGTGTATCTCTCTATATGTGTATCTCTCTATAGATCTCTAGAAAAAGATTGTGAGGGTTTGGCTTATGTGATTATGGAGCTTGGGAAGCCCCAGGATCTTGCTGTCTACAAGGTGAAGGCCCAGGAAAGCTGTTGGTAGAGTTCCAGTCCAAGTCCAAGGCCTGAGAACCAGGGGAGCCAATGCTGTAAGTTCTAGTCTGAGTCTAAAGATCTGAGAACCAGAAGTGCTAAGAAGTCAGAGATCCCAGCTCCAGCAGAGAGAAAATTCTCCTTCCTCTGCTTTTTTCTGTTCTGGCCCTCGGCAGATTGGATGATGTCCACCTGCACTGGTGAGGGCAATCTTTACTCCATCTACTGGTTCAATGATAACCATGGTGGTGGCCATGACAGCCAATTGTCAATATTTCTAGCCTCTCACATACATACCCTGAAATAATACCTAATCAGCTCTCTGGGGATCCCTTAGGTCAGTAAAGGTGACATGTAAAATTACATGGGAAGATCACAGATTTTCATATCCTTTCATATCTCACAAGGTTATTTCGTAAAAAGATAAGCTGTTTTCTCTGCAGTGTTTTGTGCACTTTAAGCATTGTGTTTAATACTCTAAATCTTGGATGCAGGGTAATGTTTGTCCCAGTTCTCTTTCTCTCTCATTCCCCAACCCCCTTCCCTATTTACAACCCACAAAAAGGCCCTCGCAGTGCCCAGTAGAAGAGGGGAGTTTCCTTCTTCTTCCATGGGTTTCTGAATCACTGTACATGCCACCAGCTAGCATGAAGTCTCCCCAGGTGCACAGATAACCTGGAAGTCATTCCGATGGACATGCAGAGTGGTTATTGGAACAATGGGCTCCCCTTCTATTATGGCTTTTATGAAGAGCTTGGCCCACTAGGCCATCCAGCAGAGTGATTCATCTTGGAGAAAAAGCCTCAGGCAGAAAATTTAAAATACTTGTACTTTACCTTTCAAGGACAGGTACCTCTAAACTTTTAATGCAACGAAACCCTTTTGTTTTTAAGGAGCTTGTTTCTGGGTAGTATAATCTGCTCGAATCCCTTCTCTGGTAGTGAAAATACAGAAATCTTGGCTGGAGCATCCAATTTGTCATTAGTTTGCTCAGCTTCCCCTTGGCCTCTCTGAGACCCAGGTGCAGACTAACTTCTCCAAACTGCAAGTCCTCCCATATTTGAAAATGCTCATTTTGGTGGCAACCATGACATATATTTAAAATAGAAAAAAGTAGGTCACGAGCATTTCTTGGGGGGAGGGGAAGACAGCATGAAAAATGAGCGTGCTCCCTAGCTTTTGAAAATCTGGGTCAGTGATCAGAACTCTAATTCTTTTGGTAAATTCGGACGGAAGATACATTTTTAACATTTCAGGTTTTTTTTTTTTCCAGCTCCCTGTCCATTATATCTAATTATGGCCACAGAGCTGTTATCTCGTGTTTTCATATACTAAAAAGGCAGATGCATTGCACGGTAATTGATTTTTCAATAGGTGTGCTCACTCCGGTCAGAGAAAGCAGTCCATATACCTTTCAGAACCCAACGAATCACAGGAAAACCCATTTCCACCGAGTCTTAGTCCGATACTTCCAACGGCAGATGGCTTTCTGGAGAGTGTACGAAGAGCTGCCATGGCACATGAAAATGAGTGGCTCCTGGGGGGACTTGTGCGGCTTCCTCTCGAGCCCCAGGTAAGGCTCGTCCTTTCTGCACGGCGGCCTTGGAGCACATCTCCTCCTTCCTCTGCTAAGCGTGGTGCTGACACGGGGCATGTTCGTCCATGTACCCGATCAACCCCCTGTGCCTTCTTCTGGATGGGCCCCCCGTTTGGCATCTCCTTCTGTGGCTGACGGGTTCCCAGCGCGGCTCCGTTGGATCACCCGGCTCTCAGAGCGTTCCCTTCCCTTCTTGACTCCATGGGGATTCCTCTCAAAGTCGGGAGGATTCCAGAGACAGGAGGACTTGTCGATGGGCTAGGATAAAGGATTGGCCGCATCCTCCTGCTAGACCCTCCGAATGTCCTCCCTTCCCTTTCTTTCTTTTCCCTCCTCTCTACTCCTCTCTGTCTCCCCCCCACCCCCCGCCTTCCTTCTTGTCCTGTTACAAACCCCTTGGCAAACACGTATCATTGACTCGCTCTGAATCCCAGCTCTTGTAGGCCCTGGGGATGGGGCTCTGTCTGGGAGGAGCATGTGGAGCCAGAGAAGAGCTACCCATGGGGGTCAGTGCTTCACTAGAGCAAAGACGCAGAGCTGGCAAGCTTGGGAGAGGGAAGGGCTCGCTCTGCCTGGTAGATTCGGGGAGCCTGCCTGGAGGAGGTGGCCCCCTGGACAGATGAGTGGCAATGGCTTTGAGTGTTTTAGAGTGACAGGCTCACATTTACCTGGTGACCTGCCAAAGTCACAGTAGTTAAGGAGTTTATAAATAGGCTGATGGAATGGGGCAAATAGCAGAATAGCTTCCTTCAAGACACGAAATACTAAAATGACTTACGTTAATACATTGTGTTGCAAGTATCACTTTCTATCAAAGATCCGAAACCCAAGCTACTGGACGAGGCTGCACCTCATCCACTACTGGAACGTGTTATCAGAAGTTGGATACGATGCTGCTGAGGCCTATTTATCCACAGTGGCCAAGATTAAAGCTGACAAGTGCCATAAAGTCAAGAAGAGAAATACACTCTCAGGTACAGTGAGTCGCTGTGGTTCCGTAGTCCATTTTGCGGGGTTGTGACGTGGCCGAGAGTTACTGTTCTCCTGTTTGCCCACATAGTTCTGGTCATTCCAGCAGACCTCTCTGAGGTCTCTTACCCACAACTTAAGCCAACAATTTCCGAAGATAGGAAATGGAGAAAAAGCGTTAGTTTCGAGATGGCTCCTCTTTCTGTCTTGCTGTGGCTGTTTTCTGAGGCTCCGTCCTTCGCATTCTTCCTCTATTTCCTCATGCCTCAAGCGCACTCCTAGCATCTCTGTCCTTCTGTCGTTCCAGCCTTGCCCCCCTCTCGGAGGGTCTGCGCATGTGCCCCCTCACCCCCACCCCAGGCTCCGGGCACTACCGTTGCTCCATCGACAGCACTCCTGAGTGACCAGCTGACAATCCAAACACAACAGATGCAAACCCTGAATCGTTCCAGATGTTCCCTCCGCACTTGCGCTGCTTCCGGTGCTCCTTCCTTCTGTTCACACTGCCCCTAACTCGCCCACCCTGGGACCCCTCACTCAGTCTGAGTTGGGACAGCTGTCCTTTGATGTGCTGCCTAGTGGCTTGGATTTAGACAGCACTCTGGTCAATATTTCTTCCCTTCATGCTCCACAGTAGACCCCCTTGCCTGTCTCTCTTTCTCCCTACATTTCCTGGCTTCTTAAACAGTAGTAACATTCATTCATTCTTTCAACAAATAGCCGTGGGCCATGGGCTCACTGGGCGCTGCTGACATACCAGTGAACGAGGCCAACTCATTCAGAACTAGTTCAAAACTGAAACCTTGCTCCCATGGTTTTACCATCTAGTGAGCATAAGAACAGATTCTGAGCATTTGTCATGTGCCAGGCTCTAAGTTAAATACTTGATATGTATTTTGTTTAATTCTATTAGCAATAATCGCGCCTCGGATAAACCTCATTGGCTATGATACTCCCACTGCGCAAAGCTTGTATTTTGTTTAATTCTAATAAAATCTCTGTAATACGACTAATTTCTTGGTTGAAACTAAGGGAACTGAGTCTCAGAGAGGTGAAGTAAGTTGCCCTCGGGGTCCCAGATAGTTAGGGATGGATTTGGACTATGTTGTTCCTGCATCCCTTTTGGTCCTTAACTGTGTAGCCTTTACCTGTATTCTTTAAAAAAGAAAAGTTTGTTTGTTTATTTATTTTTTATTTATTTACTTGAGAGAGAGAGATAGAGAGCGAGCGAGCACATGTACAAGTAGAGGGAGGGGCAGAGGGCGAAGAAGAGAGAATCTCAAGCAGACTCCACGCTGAGCATGGAGCCTGATGCAGGGCCAGTCTCTTGACCCTGAGATCATGACCTGAGCCAAAGTCAAAAGTCAGATGCTTGACTGACTGAGCCCCCCCAGGCACTCTGTCGATATTCTTTCTACCACGTGTGAGTGACGTAATTTTGGAATTTCTCCCACTCACTAATCCTCCGAGTGGTAGGACCCAAGCGATACTCTGAGGATTCCAGTGTGCTGAAAAAAGCCAGGATGCATCTGGAATTGTATTGGTGCCTAGGGATGTAGGGTGCGGGAAGGATGTAGGGAGCGGGGGATGGCGCGGGGGTGGGGGGGAGCACCGTGTGTCACAGGAAGCTGGCAGCTAACCCACAGAAGATGAGATTTCTGGTGGGGGTGAGAGTCCTTCCTGATGATGCCTGCTTGTCATAATGTGGTTGTTATGGTGATGGAAGAGGCTGGGGGCTGGGGGTTGACAGTGGGAGGAAATCACCTAACATTTCAGTGTGTGAGGATTTTCTGGATGTAAAGAGCCTAGTTCAGAATGTGTCCCTTTGAATTAGGCTGGAGACATCTGTAGGGCTCTCTGGTGATCTGCAAACATGCTGTTCATATGATCCTCTGTTGGTTAGTGTCTGCTCACTCTGGGCCGTGAGGGGCTCCTTCGCAGGGAGTCCTGGCCTCCATCACTGCCTTTGACACCTTCCATCTTCCTCACCCCTCGCGTCCTGTCACAGCCCGGTCGTGTAGGTTTTACTGCCATCCAGACTCTCACATCCTCTCCGCCCTGACCTCCAGGCCCTCATGCCCTCTGTCTGAGCAGTCTTCGTAAAGCAAAGCTGTGATGGGGTCACCCTGCATGTTGCTGCTGTCTGCCTTTGTGTCTTATCCCCCCTTGACTGGGGGAGTCAGCCCATGGCCATTGGGGGGGCACTTCCTGAAGTCCCTCAGGGACTGTGTAGGTTCTTTTCCCCCTTTGGGAAGGCTGAATGTAGAAGTCACAAGACCAACGGCTTGTCACCAAAACAAGAGAAGATTCATTGGAATGGGTTTAATTATAGCAGGAATCCTGTATAATAGTCTCAGGAGGCATTCCAGCGGTCGGGTTGGCTGTCTGGGCCCCCCAAACATGGTTTTTCCTACCCCGGTTATGTAGCCACACGCAGCCCTGGGACAGTGGGGCCTCCTAGCGTGCTGCTGGAGGCAAGGCCCCTAAACTGGAACGTTCTTTCAAAGGGGTTTTTGAGAAATCCTGTTTTATCGTCTGTGTTCTCAGGGGTCGCTTGCCAATCCAGCCCCGCCCTCCCTCCTAATAAAGAGGTCTGGGCAGGCGGGCTTGTAACGATGACCAGCTGATGGTCGGGATCAATTTGGTGGTGGTTGCTGAGGGCCTGCGTCGTGGTGAGCCTGGTGCTAGATGCCAGGGGTGCCGCAGCCCACAGGACCCGGGGTTCCCTGTCGTGATGGAACTTAGGGTGGAGTGTAAAGCACCCCTGAGAAGCTTAGCCTGAAGGAGAGGGACGTCATGCTGGCAGGGAGCATGGAGCAGGACAGCAGATGCCACCTTGAATAAGTGACATTTGATTTGAGACTTGCAGGATGAGTGAGAGCTCGTGGGACAAAGGGCCCAGGGGACAGCATGTCTGAGGACTGTGAGTTGAGGGGGAGGGTGATGAACCTGAGGACCTGAGCCAGTCCAGTACAGGTACAGAGAGCGCGGGCAGGCTCGTCAGCCTGCCGGGGGAGTGGAGGAGTGGCTGAGGTCGCCTCCTACTCCCGGAGGCTCTGCTCCAGCTCGGGAACCGAATGCACGCCCTGCCCGGCTTAGGGCGCCTGCCGCCGGACTCTGTGGTTTGGCTCCCCCTGGTGGCTGTGACGAGAACCAGAACCAGAGTTAGGGCTCTGGTTCCTAACTTGTTAGGTTGGTGGAAAAGACATGCGATTCTGAATCTGGAAATCACTTCTCCCCCGGTGCTTCCTGCCTGCCCACTTGCCGCCTGGGCTTGCCCCTCCTGGTGGGGTGCATCCTGGCAAGTTACGTCTCGGGCTGATGGCCAGTAGGGAGGGCTCGGAGCCTACAGGACAACTTTGATGGTCGGGTCAATTTTTATAGATTATCTGTGACATGGTAAGCTTGGTTTTGTCTGGAGTCCTAGGTCACATCAACGTGGAGAAAATCCATTTCTGGATGCAGTTGCATTTTTAGACAAAGTCAAACACCAGAAGAAACAGACTAAGAACAGATGTGGCAGAAGGATGGGTCCCAGCATGGCTCTTGACAGATGGCCAGCTACCCTCCAGGTGGCAGATGTGGTGGGTTGGGGAGAATCACTTCGCTTTTAAGGGGCAGACTTTCTCACTAGAGCAAAGGGCAAATGCATTACAGTACAGGTTCTTGTCTGCAGGCTGTAGTAAATGGGACAATATCAGCTTTTTATGACTAACATCGGATGTTTTTGCCCTTGATACCTTTGGAAACTTCTAAATATTTTAGATAAATGGAACAAAATGGTTTATTAAAAACAATTTTATTTTACTTTAAAAAATTTTAAAGATTTTATTTATTTATTTGACAGAGAGAAAACAAGCAGGGGGAGCAACAGAGGGAGAGGGAGAAGCAGGCTCTTCACTGAGCAGGGAGCCCAACTCGGGGCTCAATCCCACGATCCCAGGATCATAATCTGAGCTGAAGGCAGATGGTTAACCAACTGAACCACCCAGGAGCTCCTATTAAAAACAATTTTAAAAAAGCTCTAAGAAAAATTAAAAGAACAAAAGAAGTAATTTTCAATGGCCACAGAAAATATGAAATATCTAAGAATAATTGTAACATGAAATGTGTAGGATCTTTATTTTTATAAAAGTTTTAGAATTCTATAGAATTACAGAATTTAGAATTATAGAAAACAAAACTTTAGTATATAGTAATAATTTAAAAACTACTACTGGGAGCAAAAATAGCTCAGTGGAATGAAGTAGAAAGCTCAGGTATAGACTCAGGTATAGATGTAAAAAATTAGGGGCTTCTGGGTAGCTCAGTTGTTAAGCATCTGCCTTGGGATCAGGTCATGATCCCTGGAGTCCTGGGATTGAGCCCCACATTGCACTCCCTGGTTAGTGGGGAGTCTCCTTCTCCCTCTGTCCCTCCCCTGGCACATGCTCGCTCGTTCTCTTCCTCCCCCTCCAATAAATAAATAAAATATAAATAAGTGATAGAAGCTTTTCAGATAAGGAGGATCATGGAATAATAAATAGTGCTGTGATAATGGTTCAGTATTTGGTAAAGTTAAGTTACCTGAACCATTATACCAAAATAAATCCCAGAATGATTAGAGTTAAATATAAGGAAATGAAATTTTATATTAAAAAAATTATAAGAAAATGTCAATGAGTCTACGCAAGAAAGTAAAAGAGTAAATCACAAAGAAAATAATTGATAAATCTGTCTAAACAGGTGAAACAAAACAACACAACTCAGAAAATTAGAAACACAGGTATAAGACCAGTGATAACTGGAAGAATATTTGTAACATACATGGCAGGCAAAGGATTGATAGTTTTAATAAGTAAAATGCTCTTAAATAAGAAAATAATGAGCACTTCAATAAAAATAGGCAAGGTCATGAACAGGCCATCCAAAGAATATTTTCAGTTCTTGTCTGACTTTATTTCTTAGCATCCATGTATATTTTTGATGGTGCCCTCCTCTTCCAGACATTTTGGTCTCTTGACTGCTGACACCACACTCCCCTGGTTCAGCTTCCATCTTTTTGGCTCCTCCCTTTCTGTCTCTTTTGTTAGTTCCCCCTTTTCTACGTGACTACTAAGTGTTTGAGTTCCTTATGGTTCTTTTCTTCTCACACCTAATTTCACCCCAAGCACGTTATGAATGTCTGCGTCTTCAGTGATTGTCCATGTACACATGATTCCCATTTATTTCTCTAGCCACATTTATCCTCTGAGCCAAAGACCCATATATCCAACTAACAACTTTAAAGTCCATTTGGATGATGTCTCCAAAGATGCTCAGACCCAATGCCTCTAAAACTGAACTTATAAACATTCCTCCCCCCCCAAAGCAGTTTCTCTTCTGGGAACTCTGAATTTACCACGTTGGAGTAATCCTTGACACTTTTCTGTCCTATATGCCCTCCCCACATACATTTCATCACTGAGTCCTGACAGTTTTTACTTCCTAAATGTTCCCCAAACTTGTCTACCTGTCCACCTCCACCACCAATGCCCTTCCCTAAGCTGTCAGAGCTGCCACACGCAGTTGTGAAGATCAGTAATAGGCATTTAAGCTACCTCCATATCTTTTCATAGCTTGGTATATCATTTATTTTTATTGCTGAATAATATTCCAGTGTATGAATATGCCACAGTTTATCTCCTTGCTTGTTGAAGGACATTTTGGCTACTTCCAGTGTTTGATGATTATGAGGAAAGCTGCTCTAAGCATTTGCACACAAGTTTTTAAATCAGTTGGGTAAATACCTAGAAGCATGATTGCCCAAATGTGTGGTATGACTATGTTTATTTAGCTTTGTTAAGAAACTGCCAAACTACCTTCCAAAGGGACTGTACCATTTTACATTCCCACCAACAATGCATGAGAGTTTCTGTTTTTCTGTGTCCTCACTGGCATTTGGTATTTTTAGTTTTCTTTTCTTTTTTAATGTTAGCCATTCTAACAGGCATGCAGTGATATCTTCTTTTAATTTGCAATTCCCTAATGATAAATAATGTTGAGTATCTTTACATATCTTATTGTTGAATTTTTAGAGTTCTTTGTACATTTTAGAAAGAAGTCCTTTATCAGATGTATATTTTATAAATATTTTCTCCTAATCTGTTGCTTGTCCTTCCATTCTCTTAATGGTATCTTTCATAGAGCACAAGTTTTTAATTTCAATAAGGTCTAACTTGATCAGTATTTTCTTTCATGGGTTGTGCTTTCTCTGTTTAATAAATCATTACCAAAACACAAAGCCACATAGGTTTTTTTCTGTTTCCTTCTAAAACTTTTATAGTATTTCATTTTTTATTTAGGGCTATGATCCATTTTGACTGTTTTGTGAAAGCGTAATGTCTAGATTCATTTTTTGCACCTGAATGTTCATTTGTTCCAGAACAATTTATTAATAAGACTTTCTCCATTGAATTGTCTTTGCTACTTTGTCAAAGATCGGTTGGACATGTATGGAAGATTTTTATTGGGATTGCATTGAATCTATAGGTCAAGCATCTTAACAATGTTGAGTTTTCCAGTCCATCAACACAGAACCTCTCTCAGTTTATTTAGATCTTTTTTGATATCCTTCATCAGAGTTTTGTGGTTTTCTACTTGTAGATCAAGTACACATTCTGTTAGATTTATCCTTAAGCTTCTCATTCGTGGGGTGCTATTATAAATGGTATTGTAATTTAAATTTCCAATTCCAGTTGTTCATTGCCAGTGTATAGGAAAGCAATTGACTTTTGTATGTTAACCTTGTATCCTGTAATCTTGTTATAATTGCTTATTAGTTCTAGGAGTTTTTTGTTGATTCTTTGGGATTTTCTACATAGATAAGCCTATCATTTGTGAACAGAAAGAGTTTTATTTCTTCCTTCCCTATATGTGTATCTTTTATTTCCTTTTCTTGTCTTATTGCACTAGCTAGGACTCCCAGTGTGATGTTGAGTAGGAGTGGTGAGAGGGAACATCCTAACCCCAGCTTGTCATTGGTATCACTCTAGTGAGCCCCCCCCTGCCATCACTTCTCACCTGACCCAGCAGCATGCCTCTGAACTGGCCTACCTACTTTCTTTCTTTACTTTTCTCCCCCCCCCTTTTTTTGCAATAAAGTCCATTGTCTGCTTAATAGCCAGAATGAGCTTTTAGGAATGTAGACCAGATCATGTCACTTTCCAGATTAAAATCATTCCAGACACATTAACCAAAATCTGAACTCCTCATCTTAATTTATAGTCCTTTGTATAATCTGACTCTTGCATGCCTAAGTAGTGTCATTTTATAAGACTCTTCCTCTTGGCCTCTAGATGTCAGCCCCTCTGGCCTTCTGTCTGTCCTTCAAGTACACTCTGCCTTTGGGCCCTTGTACCAGCTGTTCCCTTTGCCAGGAATGTTCTTCCCACTCATATTTTAATAGTACCAGTTCTTTCTAGTTATTTAGATCTCAGCTGAAGTGTCACTTTCTCAGAGGGGCCTCCCCAATTTAATGTTATATCTAGTCATTCTCTGTCTTGTTAACGAGCTTTAATTCTTTGCATAGCTGTTAACCTCTACCTGATTTTGTCTAGTTTGATTCTTCTTCTCTCTCTTTCTTTCTTTCTTTCTTTCTCCTCCTTCTCCTCCTCCTCCTCTTCCTCCTCCTTCTCCTCCTTCTTTTCCTTCTCCCTCTCCCTGTCCCTCCTCCTTGTCCTCCTCCTCTTCCTCTTCCTCTTCTTCTTCTTGTCTGCTTTGCTCCCTGTTGTCCTGTCTGTGACTCTCCCAGCTACTGGAATATAAGCTCCATGAAAGAAGGACTCTGCCTCTCATTTTCATTCCTGTAGCCCCAGTGCCTGCAGCAGTACCAGGCATGGTGTGGCTGCTGAATGGCCCCTTCCTATGTCTCCACCCTGATCTGGAACCAAACACCTCCCTCTCTCTGCTCTTCAGTCCCCATCTTTCAATTCTCTAAGCACCTTGCTTTTTCCTGCCCAGAGCCTTTAGACATACTCCTCCTTTGCCCAGAATTCCCACACTGTCTCTCCCTCATTTTGCCCGAATACCTTCCACTCTTTTTTAGACTCTCAGCTCAATTGTCATTTCTATGCAGAAACCTTCCACTGTTTCTATCACCAACTCTTTCATGGTTTTTTTCATAGTTTGAATTTATATTCATTTGTATGATTCTGTGATAATCTGTCTTCCCCNATACACAGTTTATATCACCAACCCTTTCATGGGTTTTTTTCATAGTTTGAATTTATATTCATTTGTATGATTCTGTGATAATCTGTCTTCCCCACCATTCTGACAGCCCAGGTGGTGGGGCCCNCACCATTCTGACAGCCCAGGTGGCGGGGCCCAGGTCTGTTTGGACTCATCCTTTATCTACTGTACCCAGGACAGTGCTTGGCCCACAGCAAGTACTCACAGTGCCCTGGAAGTTGTTGTTGGAAGAATGAGTTCACTAAAGAATAAATACTGGGGCGNATTTCATTGGTTCTAAGGAGTAGACTTGCCCAAAACTTAACATTTCTGAAATAGGGATGCATTTTGTAGTCGACGGCATCTTAGAGTTGATGAACATATTTTTAATAAATACATTACTATATTCTGTTTTGTTAGTAATCAAAGAAATTCACATTGAAAGAAAATGCTGTTTTTCAGGTACCAGATGGGTGATGATTTTTTTGTAGTGAATTTTAAAAACGTTTAATAATGGGGGCATCTGGCTGGCTTGGTCAATAGAGCATGTGACTCTTGCTTTCCAGGTTAGAAGTTTGATTCCCATGTTAGGTGGGGAGATTACTTAAAAATTAAAAAAAAATCTAAAAAAATAAAATAAACAATAAAAACAATAATAACGTTGGTAAAGGTGTGAGGAAATAGGTACTTTTACATGCTACAGTAAGAGTTTATATTGGGACAATCTTTCTGGGGAGCAATTTGGCAATATGTGTTCAAAGTCTTAAAAATATTNGAATAAATACTGGATTTCATTGGTTCTGAGGAGTAGACTTGCCCAAAACTTAACATTTCTGAAATAGGAATGCATCTTGTAGTTGATGGCATCTTAGAGTTGATGAACATGTTTTTAATAAATATATTACTATATTCTGTTTTGCTAGTAATCAAAGAAATGCAAATTGAAAGAAAACGCTGTTTTTCAGGTACCAGATGGGCAATGATTTTTTTTGTAGTGAATTTTAAAAACATTAAATAATGGGGGCATCTGGCTGGCTTGGTCAATAGAGCATGTGACTCTTGCTCTCCAGGTTAGAAGTTTGATTCCCACGTTAGGTGTGGAGATTACTTAAAAATTAAAAAAAAAATCTAAAAAAATAAAATAAAAAATAAAAACAATAATAACATTGGTAAAGGTGTGAGGAAATAGGTACTTTTACATGCTACAGTAAGAGTTCATATTGGGACAATCTTTCTGGGGAGCAATTTGGCAATATGTGTTCAAAGTCTTAAAAATATTAATATCCTATGGCTTATTCAATATAACAGTTGTTCTAAGGAAATAATCAGGGATGTTTAAACACATTTCTGCCAATGATTCTCACTAAATAACATTTACTAAATAAATATTAAATAAAAATTATATGTAAATAAAAAATTGAATAAATAGTGAAAAATTGACTCAAGGTAATCTGTAAAATGGAATACGGTCCAATGGTAAGTACATGTATTCTCAATTTTTAAAGATGTGGAAAAATATTCATAATACAATATGTTTTTTGAGAGATCGTAAGCTCCATGAGGGCAGGAACCACGAATATTGTGTTTGGTTTATATTCAATATCTAGCACAGTGCTGACACATAAATATTTGTTGAATATAGAAGTGAAAAAGCAGGTTTTAAGCATAACGTGGAGTGGTGCTGGGAGCCTGGTGGCAGGACACCCTTACTCAGTAGGGTGGTGGCAGCTTCACAGCGCTGAGGGGACACCCCGACCATACAGCCCCTGCGCTGGCTCAGCCCCCCACCCCCAGCCTTGCTTCCTCTGTGCTTCCTCCCTTCGCTCACACCATGGCTGATCTGATGACTGAAGAACAGACTGCAGACTTCAAGGAGGCTTTCTCCCTATTTGACAAAGATGGGCATAGCACCATTGGAGCTGTCATGGGGTCACTGGGTCAGAACCCAACAGAAGCCAAATTGCAGGATATGATCAATGAGGTGGATGCTNCGTGCTTCCTCCCTTCGCTCACACCATGGCTGATCTGCTGACTGAAGAACAGACTGCAGACTTCAAGGAGGCTTTCTCCCTAGTTGACAAAGATGGGCATAGCACCATTGGAGCTGTCATGGGGTCACTGGGTCAGAACTCAACAGAAGCCGAATTGCAGGATATGATCAATGAGGTGGATGCTGACAGTAATGACACCACGGACTTCCCAGAATTTCTGACTATGATCACTAGAAAAATGAAAGCCACAGTGAAGAAGAAATTCACACGTCATTCTGAGTCTTTGACAAGGATGGCACTGGTGACATTAGTGTGGCAGAGCTCCATCATTCANAGTAATGATACCACGGACTTCCCAGAATTTCTGACTATGATCGCTAGAAAAATGAAAGCCACAGTGAAGAAGAAATTCACGCGGCATTCTGAGTCTTTGACAAGGATGGCACTGGTGACATTAGTGTGGCAGAGCTCCATCATTCATGACCGCTTAGGAGAAAAACAGATGAAGAAGGAGGTGAAATGATCAGAGAAGCAGGTATTGATGGAGATGGACAGGTCAGCTCTGAAGATGATGACTCGTACAGATGATGACTATAGAATGAAGGCCTACTTTCAACTCCTTCCCCTCCCCATCAGAAGACTCAAATTGCATCTTTTACTGACCACTTGCAAAAAAAAAAAAAAGTTCACTTACTCATTCTGTTTCTATACAACAAAACGGAATGTCAAAAGTACCTTCTGGTCCACACGCACAAAATCTGCATGAATGGGTTGGTGGTCCCGTCCCCTAAAGACCAAACTATGCATCAGTTTTCTTTTTTTAAGATTTTATCTATCTATTTGAGAGAGGGAGCGCGCGTACACGAGAGCATGAGAGGGGAGAAGGTCAGAGGGAGAAGCAGACTCCCCATGGAGCTGGGAGCCCGATGCGGGACTCGATCCCAGGACTCTGGGATCATGACCTGCGCCGAAGGCCGTCTACCAACCAAGCCACCCAGGTGCCCCCACTACGCGTCAGTTTTATGATAGAAACAGTTGTATTACCTTAAGATAAGGAAGCACTTAGTGGACTCCTTGCAGGCCCATTCGCTGGTGATTCATACACTGGGTTGGCCAGTTTTTCATGCATGCGGCTTGACAATGGAGCACGGTCAGGCATTTGTATTAAAAGCAAAAAATGAAAAAACAAATTTAAAACCTATTCAGATGGGTTCCTGTTCAGTTTGTTAGTATAAATTGCCATAGCCGGTTTACTGAAAACAAACATTTAAAATTGGTTTACCTCAGGATGCCGTGCAGGAAAATGGGTGAAGGATAAACTCTCTAGACAACCCCCACCCCCCCGGCAGGACGGTCCCCCCTCGTACATCCGGGTGCCCCCACCCGCGGTGACGACGATACTCTTCCTCGTGGTGAGCTGCGTGTGTTGGTTTAGCCTTGTCCGCGTTGTACTAGAGCGAAATGGGTGTCAGGCTGTTGTCATTCACACACATTTTCAAAAAGAAACCTTATCCAGGGAGCATCTGTGGACTGTCTGTTTTTAAAACTTTCTGGAGCATGACTGGGAGCCAGCGGAGTAGGCTGTGGCTGTGGACTTCAGCACAACCACCCACACTGCTGTTCAAGAAATTGCAGTTTACGGCCATTCCAAGTTGTAAATGCTAGTCTTTTTTTTTTCTTCTTCTTCCAGTAAAAAGACCATTAACTTAAAAAAAAAAACACATAATGTAGGCTGATCCCACTTTTATTAGAAAAAAATGACTGTGGGTACATGCAGAGATCAGAGGTACCTACAGCAATATGCGAAAGCAGATTATCTTTGAATGATGCAATTATGAGTGGTTTTGTTTTTCTTTGTACTCTTCTATATTTTTCAATTTTTCTATGATGTACCCATATTAGTTTTATCATGAGAAAAATTATTTTCTTGTCCGTTCAAACTAATTCAAACTACGTGTTGGTGCTAAGGGAATGAACATGAGGAATGTGGTCAGTGGCAGGAAGGATTCACGAGGGAAGTTTTCTCGGAGCACATGAGATTGTTGAATTGAGTATTAAACATAGTGAATGGATATTGTCCATTCCCACCTGAGCCCTTTGACAGGAATCTGGACCCAATAATCCTTGTGGAATTTGCAACTCTAAGCAGAGGCCCATCCCTTAGCTCTTTGTCCAGACCACTTTCGGCCTACCTGCCTAAACAGCTGCTTATAGTTCTTAGATCCCTTTGTTGCTTGGATTGACCCCTCAGTTTCTTTTTTTCTTTTTTTCTTTTCTTGGATTTTATTTATTTATTTGAGAAAGAGCAAGAGAGCACAAGCAGGGGGAAGGAGGGAGAAGGAGAAGCAGGCTCGCTGCTGAGCAGAGAGCCCAATGTGGGGCTCCATTCCAGGACCCTGAGATCATGATCTGAGCCGAAGGCAGATGCTTAACCAACTGAGCCACCCAGGCACCCTGACCCCTCAGTTCTTATTCCCACTTTTGGACCCTTTGCTTGGATGGCCACTGTGGATGAGAGCCTTGGACTCTCTAGCTCTCTCTCTCTCCCTTGGCTCTCATTTAGTTTTTGCTTTTGGACTTGAAGCACTATAGCTATGGTTCAGAGCCTCTTGGCCTCTCTTCAGTGCTGAGAGCTGCAGCCTCATCTGCTATACTTGGTGTTGCGAGCCTAGAATGCTGCCTGACAGTAGATGCTCAATAAATGTTTATTCTGTGCACAAAAGGTGATCCCTGGGAAAGTTGGCAGAAAGTAAGCAGGAATGTATTTAGTGTCTGGGTGGCCTACGGCAGGGACAATGGAACAGAGGAAGAACATGGGATGTGTTTGTGTCAAACACATTATATGCAATACTTTGAAATGAAACAGTGGTCAAATGTAGAAGTTCAGGTGCTGGAATATTGGGGGAAAAGTTCTGGAAATGATGATTTTTGCAGTACCATGTATTGGGTCTTCAAGTTCAGAAATTTTATATATTTTCATTTGTGTATGAGAGGGTATAACACACACACACACACACACACACACACACACACACACATGCACCCACGTGCACAATACATGTTCCTTATTTGGTTCTTTTAACATTTTGTTCCTTCTGGCAAAGGCAGTAATTCAAGACAGCTGCAACAGAGGGCAGAGTTGTGTAAGTAATTTAGACACCTTTTTATTCTTGCCTGAAAATCACCCCCAAATACAGATTACAGCAGTATGTGGACTGTGCTATAGAAATGCTCCTATGACTCTCTGGTTTTCAATATTTACATATCAAGATTATTTAAAAGCAGTAGAGTTATTTTTCATGTCATTGTTTGAAATACTCGGTAATGTATGTAAGTGCTAATAAAAGCAAAGTGCTAATCCCTTGAGAAATACTGAAGTATGAATAATGTATTTATAACTCCTGTATCAAGATTAAGTGATAGGTACTGTTTGTTCCTTTCCAGATATGATTTATTTAGGATTATTTACCTTTCTTTCCAATTCAGTGCTGGAATGCAGGCTTTTCGAGGTTACCATCACTGACAAATGCCGATTAATGTTCTTTATTGCAAAATTTCTGAAGCTTATGGGCAAGACCAGAGAAGCAGAAGAGTTGTTCTTGAGTGTTGAGAATTTGCTAGTGCAGGTAAGGTGGGAAATTACTTTCAATCCTTCAAATGCTATTCCCTTCATGTCAGATATTTTCAGATATCATTTACCTTTGTTCCTTTATAATGTCATCCACAAAGAGAGGAATTAATAATAAATAACAAATAATAAATTAATTATGTTAATCAGAGAGGAAACTGACTTTAATATGTAGCCCAAACTGTAGATTAGTGCCAGCAAGTAGTAGATAGATGGGAGCCATTTTTGAAGAATGAATACGAAGAGGGTGCAATTTTTGAGGAATAAAGGAATGTTGATAAGACAAAAAAAAGGAATGGAGTCATGGGTTGAAATGAACTAATAAGAGACAGATGAAGTTCTTGGTTATGGCTTTAACCGGTTGTAATTTTCACAAAAATGTTGGGGAAGGTTGATTATCTTGTCTCTATATTGATTTACTTTTTCTGAAATATTAAGTTTTGACTTTGTTGACTACAATGAAAGTTTTACTCATAAGACATAAATATAACTGTGTGTATGAGGACATTTAATTGGCCTTTAAAAAATTATAAATTTTTACTAATTTCAGTAGCATTTGTAGACCAAGAATGGTATAACCCAAGACAAAGCTGTTTTTATTTTAAAACAAAGGCCTTTACATTTTTAGAAAATTGCCTCTGCCTCCATCAACACACACGTTTATAGAAAGAAAGAATTCTATTTAAAGAGATTAATAAGGCTTAACATGGCAAGTCTCCCGATGGTGGAGACCATGCTTATCTACCAATTTTTCCATCCTCCGTGCATATTACAACCTACAGCTGCCTAATAAATGAATCAGTGAATCAATCTGAATTTGCAAATACTTCGTGTCCTTCGAAGGCAGCACAGGGTAGTGAATAGAGTGTGGGATGTTTTCGGGCTGACCCAGATTTAAAGTGCTCTGGCACTCACTGCTGTGTGACCTTGGTGAGAATTTTAACCTCTCTGACTCTGTTGAGGATTCTAGAATCTGTCTCAAGGAGTTGTTAACAGGGTCAAGTAAGAAAGTACGCAAAGCACTTCACACACTGCGTGGCCCACAATGAGAACTTAAGAACTGGTGGCTACCCTGTTATTTCTGTCTGTGGCTTCTAAAGTCCCTGAGGTGTTGGTTAGAAATAATAAGACAGCTCGATTCAACCTCTCTTGGCCACGCTTTCATCTTCCAGGGAGTGGAGTCCAGTGATTCTCTGCTATCTTACTATGACTGTGGAATTTCCCTCTGTGCCCCCCCCCCATTTTTTTTTCCCATGAGGTCCATGTATTCATCACTGACAGGTGTCTGTCTAGAGAGTGACGGTTATCCTATTAGGTAATCACTGAGTGCCTGGTTCCAGTCATTCACTTAGTCATTCGCTCATTCATCCACTCGGCTGACTCTCACTGAGGGCCTTGCCTCGCCTGAGCACTGTGCCGGGAGCTGGGATGGCAGCAGTGAGCGAGGCAGGCACAGCTTCTGCCTCAGGGAGCTCCCCATCTGGCTGACGACACGCAAAACAGCGACGAAGTAGAGCCTGTCAGGTGTATGGTGGTGAAAGGATAAGCAGCTTCGTTGGAGGCGTGCCAGAGCTTAGACAGTCAAAGAAAATATCCCTCTTCAGAGCACTCCTTTGGTAGGCATCAATCTTATGATTCTGTTCTCAAAATATTTTTTCAACAATGCTTCGGGCCTGGCCGCCATGGAGACTGTTAAAAGGATTTTCTTTAGGCTCTGAAGGTTACTTCCAAAAGAGAAGTTCTAGAACTATTTTGGCAATAATAACTTCTTTGAAATAAGTGCCTAACATTCTCAAGGGGAAGGATCTTATTATTTGTGATGTGTGCATTTTTTTTTAATTTTATTTTTATTCTTTGCCCAAGGGGTACAGGTCTGTGAATCATCAGGCTTACACCTTTCACAGCATTCACCAAAGCACAAACCCTCCCCAATGTCCATAACCCATCCACCCTATCCCTACCCTCCCACCCCCCAGTAACCCTCAGTTTGTTTTGTGAGTGATGTATGCATTTTGTATGCATCCCACTGTTGTAATGTCTTCAGCTTAGGTCATTTAGGAATTTTTTTTAAATTTTTAAAAATTTTTAAAAAGATTGTATTTATTTATTTGACAGAGAGAGAGAGTGATCACAAATAGGCAGAGAGGCAGGCAGAGGGAGAGAGGGAAGCAAGCTCCCTGCTGAGCAGAGAGCCCAGCACTTGAGCCCAGGACTTGATCAAGCAGGGCTTGATCCCAGGACCTTGAAGTCATGACCTGAGCCTAAGGCAGAGGCTTAGCCCACTGAGCCACCCAGGGGCCCCTCATTTAGGAATTTTAATGCAGTGGTTTTCAATGGGGTGGTAGTTTTGTCCCCCGGGGGTGGGCATTTGGTGACACTGGAGCCATTTTTGGTTGTCACAGCTTGGGGGGGGGGTATTGGCACTGGCATCAGGGGTGTAGAAGCAAGATGTACTGCTTGCTGCATATCCTGCCTGCATAGGACACCCCTGCCCCCCACTAGACTCACACAGCCCAGAGCTAGCCTGCCCCAAATGTCAGTGGTGCTTGGGTTGAGAAGCCGATTTGATTGGTCTGTCTGTTGAAAAAGTAGGTCTCATTGCTCTCCCCACTCCAGTTTCATAGTCAGTGTGGCAGGCAGCTGGAAAACCAAAAAAATACTTTTGTGAAGGGGCCTCTGGTTATGTGTCAGTAACTTACTTGTTAAAGACATGTGCAGAGCTGAGATAGGAGGCCTGGGTGGGACGCCCTTGCTCTCCTCCCTACTAGCCATGTGGGCTTGGGTGATTTGTAGAACCTTGTGGAGCCTCGGTTTCCCCACCTGCAGTAGAGGAGCAATAATCCCTATTTCATAGGGTTTCTGGAAATACTCACTGAAGTCACACATAGCAGGTGCTTAGCTAATTCTGTGCTCCAGAAGTGGTGGCTAGTGCACACTGTGACCTAAGAGTGAAACTCTGTGCTGCACAATCACTGTGAAATATAAACAAATATTCACTGAGTGCCCACAAATCTCCATGCCTGGATTGTGAAGTCTCTGCCCTCAAGAAGTAGAGAGTCTGGAGTTAGAGGAGAATAAAAGACCAGTTTTCATAGGGAGGAAACTTGACAACATATCGCCGCATTTGCCATGCTGATGAGTACTTCTGGCAACGTGGACAGTGAGGCTCAAGGATGGCAGGACCACGGTGGTTTGGTGGGGGCTCGGGAGCCGTCCCCTTCCCTGGGGCTTCTGCCGCACTCAGTCTGACTGGAAATGTGGCCAGGACACGGGAGGAGTCAGGGAGACCCTGTTGACAGGCACAGAGAAATCCAGAGAGGAAGCTGATTTGGTGAGAAAGATGATAAATTTTAAATGTTTCAGCTACTGAGTTTGCAGTTGGGGAAAGATATCCAAGTGGAGTCTGCAGCCAGCTGGAGGATAGGTAGTGTTGGAAATCTGGGGAGAGACTTGGTGGGGACATCTACGTACATGTGAATGCTGACACACACAGGAAAACAACGCCTCTGAGTGATGATAGGAACTGGCTCCTGGGAAGTTGTTTATACCTAAGAGGAGACAAGGAAAGAAGAGCCTGTGAAGGAGTGAGGGACTGGAGGAAGGTTGGGGTATCATAGTTTCCCCCAAACCAAGGAAGAAGGGCTGCTTAGGGTGCTGGACAAATGAAGACCAAAAGAAGGCCCCTCGGTCTGGTGAGTGTGGTCAGTGGTAACCCCAGAGATGGAAGGCGGTGGATGTGGGAGGAGCTGAACTGGAAGGCTTTAAGAGGCGAGTGTGTGATAATGAAATGGAGAACAGCACAAATTGATACTAGTTTGAGAAGCTTGTCAGTAATAGGAGAAAGATGAAAAGTCACGTTCAGGTGAGGTTTGATCCAGGACATGTATATCTGTGTGGAGCAGGAAAGAAGCCAGGGAGATAGGCAGATTGGAGATGCCAGTGGGAACTCTGTGCTCTGGGGGACAGGACTCTGAGAGTTCAGGGAGGAATGGGTCCTTGAAAAGGAGGTTGGGCCTCTCTTCCTCTGAGATAGGCAGGAGGGAAGAAAATGGGTGCAACCACTGCCAACTTGAAATTTAAAAGAAAAGGGTAAATGAAGTATACAGACCATAATTTCCCAAGATCTATCCCCCCCCTTTCATAGTAAGTAATATACCCCCCTCCTGAATGTTTAGGTCTGCAAGTGATTGGAAAGAAGACTACATTTCCCAGCTTTCCTTGGAGCTAGAGATGAGCACGTGCCTGAGTTTGGGCTGGTGAGGTTAAGTGGGAGTGATATGGGTAACTTCTAAGAGGTTTTCATGAAGTGAAGAGTCTGATCTCCTCTTTCCTCCTCCCTGCTGGTTGGACTGTGGCTGTGATGACTAGAGATGGAGCAGCCATTTTAGACCAAGAGGTGTCCTTGGGAATGGAGATCAGGCAAGGTCAGGAAACAGGATAAAAGGAATCTGAGTCTCTGACATCGTGGTATGTCTGTAGCTCCAGGCCACCCACTTTCTGACTTTTGCATGAGGGAGAAGTCAAGTCACTATTAATTTGGGTTTTCTGTTGTTTGCAGCCACTCATGATCCAAACCAATATCTGAAGGTGGTCTTTCAGGGTTTGTCAATATAGTCAGAATGGAAGTGGGGGATAGGAGGAGTGAGCAGTAAGGATGAGATCTAGGAGAGCCGCTGAGAAGGGACACTTTTAACGACACATATGGGAGATCCATGAAAGAGTTGCGGCCTGTGCCCCAGAGATTCCTTACCACACCTGGCTGCCTCCAGGGCTCAGGAGATCCATATCTCTGAGTAGAGGTAACTGGTTTCCAGGGCACCTGTTGGAAAGCTCGTGGGTCAAGCTGCAGGTCAGTTGGCATGGGGGAGCACTTTCAACAGCTGCAGAGCAGAAAGAATTCAGTCCAAGCAGCCAGGCTCAGTCAGTCCTTTCCTGAGCTCACACTGTGGTAGAGCAGAAAGTATTCCAGACCCAATGAGGACAATGGTTAATTTGAATAGGGCCTCATTAGTTACCAAATGTACTCAGATATATTCTTGTTAATATTACGTTTCCTGAAGTGAGATTAAGTAGTAAGGTAACTCGTCCTTAACTCTCATTTCTTACACTGGACACTTCAAAAATTATAAGCAACTGGTAGATTCTTATGTGTTGAAAGAGTTTTGGTAGAGGAGTGATATAAAGTGGTGAAGTTTAAGTGCTCCTGAACTAAATAATGCTGAACCAGTAAAGGGAATTTAAATTCAAGTCTCTAAGCGAAAATGTGTCAAACGTATTGTTAACAGATGTCTGGTCACTCTTGAATTCAAGGGCCACACTGAGAGCGTTTTTAGGTGTTCATTTGAATTCTAGATAATACCTCCCCTGGGAATTTTAACATGGGCCACACATGTCATGTTATTCTTACCATCAAAAATATCTATCTATCTATCTATCTATCTATCTATCTATCTATTCATTATTTTTACAGATGTTATTTATCTGAGAGGGAGAGCATGAGCTGGTGGGGGGGGAGCTGCAGGGGCAGAGGGAGAAGGAGGCTCCCTGCTGAGCAGGCTCCCCGATGCAGGGCTCGATCCCAGGACCCCAGGGTCATGACCTGAGCTGAAGGCAGACGCTTCACTCGAACTGAGCCACCCAGGCGCTCCAAAAATATTTATTGCTGTCAACTATAACAACCTCTGAAAGTATATCCCCAAACTTACTTTTAGTTTATAATGTTTCCCTATAAATATTTCACATCATTTTTTAAATATTTAAATTCCCTAAGAAAAGAAATGATACAAAGCGTGCCATCTTTTGCAAGCACGTTACGAAATGGGTCTTTGCTGAGTGCGTGTCTGGCTGCTGTGCCCCATCTGTGGCCGGGTTCCCTCAGCAGTGGTGTCCTTTCCACTTGGTACAGAGTCAGTCCTTGACAGAGATGCTTCTCAGAGTACAGAACACTACTGGAGAACTCTACCTTGAAATAGGGATGACTCAGGAGGGCTTCCAGTATTTCCAGAAAGCGTGGTCCAACCTGATGGGTTTTTCACCCAGCGCCATAAAAGACAACCAGGCCTTCGTGAGGCAGAAAGGTATGGCACACAGGTGTGGAGGGGGTAACCCTCTGTGTTTCGAAGTCGGGCTCCTGGGCTAGGCCCAGCCACCAAGAAAGGGGACGTGGATGTGTATGCTTTGTGTGCCTGAGTTTTGTGGCCGTCACATCAGGGTTGACCAGTAAGCGCTCCTCGTGTGACAGCCCAGCCCTTGAGGCCGTTGACGGCTGATTGTGACGTGCGTCAGAAAGGGAGGCCGTGAGCAGGACGGGGGCCCCTTCACATGATTCTGAAGCCTGCTGTTCTGGGATGAAATCTCACCTCTCCACTTACTGACTCTTTGCCTTTAGACCTATGACTCAACATTTCTCCGTCACAGGTTTCATGTGTGAAAGGGAGGGACGAGAGCAGTATCTGTTGTGCGTTGTTGTGAGACTAGAAGAGTTTGTAGGAGCCTGTGGAGCATGAGGGACAGGGTCTGGCATGCAGCCCAGTGCTCACCGGAGCCGGCTCCTTTTATTCTCCAGTATTTGATGCCTGAGGCATCTTCATCCTTTAGTTTAGCCTGACTGTAAATCATTGGGTCAAAAATGCTTAACATCTTCTTTCAGTAAACATTCTTTGTCTCTGCTCTATCCGTGGATAGACTCTTCTAGTCTCACAGGCTGGTCTATGAAGGCTTCCCTTCGATGTCTGGGCCCCATGTTCCTCATCCTCCAGGAGGACGGCAAGGGCCTGTTGGCTTGGCGGCTCGCAGGATTCCGAGAGAGGGGGAGCAGAAGCCTGGGCGGAGGCCCAGACCGAGGCTCAGCCCTGTCACAAACCCTCTCCTGCTGCATTCCGTTGGTCAAAGCGAGTCACCAGGCCTCATTCAAAGGGAAAGCATGCGACCCCACGTCTTGATGGGGCGGTGCAGAGTGGCATTGCTGAGGCACATCTGGTACAGGTTGGCCTGGGGGGGCTGCTGCTGTTTGGGCAGTCTACCGCCATGGCTGTGAGATCAGAGGTCCCCGTGGGCACGCTACTTACCCTCCCTAGATCCCAAGTGTAAGTCCATTTTTATGGTAACAGTTCCCACTTGTTGAATGCTTTTTATGTGTAAGGCACTTTATGCTCATGATCTTTTATCTGCAAACGTGTCTCATGTGGTATGCATTGCTACTCCCATTTTGCAGACGAGGACACTGAAGGTCAGAGAAGTAGCATAACTTCAACGACCTCAGCTCTCACAGCCAGCAGGCCTAGAGCTAGGAGTCTGAGCTAGGCTGATCAGACCATAAAGCCTGTCTGCAGTAACTCCTCACTGTACAGAATCTCTTCTAGAATTGACATTTATGAAGCTATAGTCCTTGATACACAGAATGTAGCTTCGGAGGCACCCTAATGCAGGCCGAGCTGGTCACAGGCATGCTGGGACCTTGGTGAGCAGAGGAAACCAGGGTGAGAACCAGGCAGACTCAGGTGGGTTCCAGGACTGGCTTTCCAAAGCCGGCTGGGCAGTCTCAAGTGCAGAGCTCCGTGGAGTTGAACAGACCTTGGCTTGGTTTAGACAAATGCAGACCTGGCTTGGTCCAGGGAGTGCAAAGCAGCAGGAGGCAACAGAGCCTTGGGGGTAGACTGGTGTCCTTAGTGGCAATTTTGGTGGGAACCCCCTGTAGTGCCAGTGTTCTGTCAAGGGTCAGGCCGGGGTTCAGGGCCCAAGCAAGCAGGTGAAGGGGGACGGGCTCGGAGTCCAGGCTGGCCAGAGCTGACCTATTCAAGAACTATTTCCTGAGCACCTACTGTGCGCCAGGTGCTGTGCTGGACAGGACAGTCCCCAACTCTGTCCTCTAAAGGAGGTGACATATAACACAGTAATTGTAGGTTGGAGTAAATGCAATGAAAGACACAAACGAAATGCAGGTGGAGCGTAAGCAGGGGGAGGGGCCCCTTCTGAAAGGTCCAGAGGCCTCTCTGGCTGAGACATAGGGTCCCGGCAGAGGGAGCAGCCTGCGCAGGGCCCCGAGGGGGGAGGGACGCGGCCTGTGTTAGCAATGGACAGAGCCTCCCTGAGCAAAGGGCAGGAGGCAGCTGGGCCCGAATTGGGTAGAGCCCTGGGCAAGCGTTTGGATTTTATTCTCTGTGAGGGGAAGCCACTGGATGGAGTGGGCATGCCATCATCTGATTTCCATTTTGGAATTACTTTTGTTGCATGAACTACATGGTGGGTAAGAGGGGACACAGGGAGATCAAGTACATGGCTGTCCCTCCTGATGCCCAAGTGTACGATGGGAGGCCCTGGATGGAGGTGGGGTGAGTGCAGGGGCACAGGACAGTGAGTGAGATACCGCGCGGGATGGGGAAGATGCTTCTTGACATTGTAATGGGGATCCTTTATACTTAAAAATGAATTCCCTAGTGCAGGAAGTTAAATCTGCTTTTCTTTCCTGCTGCCACTGCTGTTCTAACACCTTCTGGGAACCTTGTTATGGCTTTTCCTCTTCCTAACAGAGTATGGCTTCGAAAACACTTTTCAGCAACTTAGGAGTCTGTATTAGTGTCAGAATATATAACTCTCAATAAAGGAACAAAGCGGTGGCCCTTTGCAGCAGGTACATTCTCAAAGTGGTGTGTTTCCAGGGAGAGCTTATTATTTATTACTTGGACTTACGGGGCTTATTCATGTGCTTCTTATTGTAAGGCTGTGTCATTTTATTATTTCTTATTGCAAGACTGTACTGGCTGCCTTCGGTAGGGTTCGGTTACCACAGTGACGACTGGTTTTTACCACATCTACATTCTTACTTAATTTCTGATCTGTTCATTTGCAGAACCATCTCAGAATTCAGTTTCAATCCATTGTCTTAGCTCTTTGGCCTTTGTAATTGCTGTGCACACACAATCGCTGTATGAAAACAAATCCCTGTGCAATGTAAGCCAGTCATTGATTTATTAAGAAAAAACCTGGCTACTGGGGGTAATGAAGCAATGACAGTAAGTGCTCTATTGACATCGTAACTCTTTTGCGGGACAAAAAACCTTTAGCATTATCTTCTTTGCCAAAATTATTCCCTGCAGGCAGAGTGCTGAACAACCTGGCAAAGTCAGCCCCTGAGAAGTACTTAAAAGAAAATCACATTTTGGAATGTGCCGCTGAAATTTCCAGCTTATTGGACAACAACCCCAGTGATCAGGCTACCATGAAATACACTGAAGGTGTTCTGATGTAAACATGTGTTATTTGCTTGAAAAATTATTGTTTTCTGTACTAGCTTTAAGATCGATGTTCTTAACCCACACTTGTTAATCCATTTCCCACCTAACCGACTGGGTAAAGAAATGCCAAATGTTAGCATTTCCCTCCTCTGCTTCAGTGGTTCTCAGGCAGGGGTGAATCTGCCCCTCGGGGGATCTTGAGCAATGTCTGGATGCATTTTTGGTTGTTACGACTGGAGGGGTTATTGACCTCTAGCGGGTAGAGGCCAGGATGATGTTAGACGTGATAGAGCACACAGGATGGCCCTACCACGTTCTAGCAGCCCAAATGTCAGCTGTGCTGGGGTTGAGAATAGTGCCTAGTTTCTCCTAAGATGGTCACATGTCTTCTTATATATCTCTTTGAAGGTCTTGAATCTCTACCATTATAAACTGCTCTGCTGTTCCGTGTCATCCCATATAAAACAAAGGCTGTTTGTAAGAATTTCTTTTGATAGCAGAATGAAGTAGCCAACATTATCATGCCCAGTAAATATACACGTGCATTTTATTTTCAGATTTGTTGCTGGAAACACTTCTCTTGCAAAAACGAAATTTCAAGAATGCTTAAATATCAGGAGAAGTTTATTTGGTGAGAAAAACATCCTAGTTGGAGAAATTATGGAATTTTTAGCCGATTTACTATTTTTTCTACCAGGAGATAGTGAAAGGCAAGTTTTTGAAAAAATATTAAAAAAATTATTTACGAGAGAGAGAGAGAAAGAGAGAGAGTGAGAGCAAGCATGAATGGGGTGGGGAGGAACAGAGGGAGAAAAAGAAATCTCAAGCATGACCCTGAAATCATGACCTGAGCCAAAACCCAGTCAGATGCCCAACCGACTGAGCCACCCAGGCGCTCCAATGCAAGTTCTTATAACATGTTTCAAGGAGTGTGTTTCTTTCCGCCCCCAAAAGACCAGTGGAAGGGAGGTCTGGGGTTGAGAGTTGTGTCCCTGTCCATTTGTCAGGGCACTGATCATAATGTATTTAAGAGGAGCTCTCAGCCCACAAAGTACGTAGGGGTTTTGGCAGTAGGAAAAGTACAAAGGAGTATGATGTTGTGTTTCTCTGCATCACTCCCAGGCCTCATGAGGAAGATGGACAACCGGCCCTTGAACCACACAGGTTTGCACTGAGTGGGTCCACTTCCATGTGGCCTTGTTTCCGTAAATACAGTACAGGACTATAAATGCATTTTCTCGCCCATATGATTTCCTTCCTATCGTTTTCTTTTTCCTAGCTTACTTTGTTGTGAGAGAACAGTATATAACTCAGAGCACACAAATCTGTGCTGATTGACTGCTTTTGTTATCAGTAACCTTTCCAGTCAACAGTGGGCTATTAGTAAAGTTTTGAGGGAGTCCAAAGATACCGGATTTTCAATTGCACGGGGGTCAGTACCCCAACCCCTGCATCGCTCAAGGGTCAGCTATATTCATTTCCTGCGTCTGTTCAGGCCTCAGCCCCATTGTTTCTGGGGCCACTTCCATCCGTCTGCCTCTTGCAACCCCAGGCCAGAGCCTGCGGTGTCTCAGACGTGCCCTCTCTGCTTTCCTGCTAACTCTTCTCTGCAGGGTCGCCAAGTCCCTTTGCTCTTCTATGAGGCGGGGGGCTTTCCTCAGCCCCCACAAAGCATTGTTAAAGCTGTTGGAGAAAAAATTATTCATAATGGTGTAGGCAGGCCAGGGCCAGGGACCAAGAGGGGGGTCCTGTGGGACCAGCCAAGAGGGTCCTTGGCTTCAGGCAGGATGGAAATCAAACGTGAGCCAGCAGGAGGAGAAAGCAGAGTTTATTGAAGATATAGAGAGTGAGAGGTGTGTGTTGGGGGGAGGGGAAGGGAATACAGATGGGCATCCAGGAGACTCGGAAAGGAAAGATCATGAGTCTCGGTTTTGCTTGGGGCCTGGGGCTTTTTATTGAGGGGGATGTTCTGGTGTACTTGTCCCCTTAGGCATCCAGGAGCCAGTCAGAACCAAGACAAGGGTGCAGGTGTTATTCCTTGGGGCCAGAGGGCCTTGGCATTGAGATGTTTGGTATTGGCGGTCTGGAGAACACATGTGATGGCTTTGTCCAGTCATTTCTCACCTGGTCCTTTCTTAGATGTTATCTGTTCTAGAGAAATCATTAATTCCTTCTCCCTTCCAAGGAAGACATATGCTATTTGCATTATGAGGCATGTGTAGAGTGGGGTGGAGGGATGCAAATCCTAGCAAGAGTAGAAGCCAAAAGAAAGCAAAGGAAAAAGCAATTTTTTTCCCCTCTTGGGTTTCCTTCACTTTCTCTGTCTCAATAACAGTTATTAAAGAAAGGTAAGGTGGACTTGACTCAGGTCCTGCAGTGGGGTTTTGCAGAGGGGAAGAGAGATTGGACCCAACCCCAGATACAAAGAGAAGTTGGGCAGAGGGGTGTTGGTGGATGGAAAATTACTGAGAGGAAGCACTGGCGGGGAGGGGATTCTGTTTCGATGGACTTAATAGGATTCTTGCTGACGGCAGGCTGGGGGATCGGACTTCACCTGGGATATGATAGGGAAGGAGGAACCCAGTCTGATCAGACATCAGGGGTGGGAGGCTCCTTAAACTGACTTTGCAGGAGTCTTGGTAACATTGGGCACTGCAGAGATGAACACAGAAGTCTAAAAGTTGAGACCTACTCGAGAAAGAGTGAGAAGAGCCTGAGCAGAGTTTAGTCAAGGAGGGAGTCTTCTTTTTTTTTTTTTTTAAGATTTTATTTATTTATTTGATCCAAAGGCTCCCCACTGAGCAGGGAGCCTGATGTGGGGCTCGATCCCAGGACCCTGGGATCATGACCTGAGCCAAAAACAGATGCTTAACGACTGAGCCACCCAGGCACCCTGGTCAAGGAGAGAGAATTTGTTGGTTTCTGTGTTTAAGAGAGGGTTGTGGGTATTATTCTGTGGATAACATCAGTGTTAGCATCTGCGGGGGCTGACCACTTCTCTTGACAGGTTGGTGGAGAGAACGGTCTTTGTGAGTCTGGAGAGAGAGACTCACTGCACCCTTCCTTTGGCCCTGCTCATACCCTTTCGTAGGCGAGTCAGCCAACTGAAGGATTGAAGGACTGGGGATGCTCTAGATTAAATCATAAAGTTGTGAAGTTTTGTTTTTGTGGTTTCTGTCCCTCTGCTCTCTGTTCCCTGTCTTGCTTTTCACTTTCAGCTTTCCACTTGCATGGAGATAATTTCCCTCTTACTTCTCCCCTGGAAGGTAACCTCTTCCTACGTTTGCTCCCAGGAGCAATGTGATGTTGCTGACTTCTAACACTTAAGTGAAAATCCGTATTTAGCCTTTCTAAGAGTATTTACCTGTAAAAAAGTAGCCTGAATAAGGGAGTGTGGAAAGGTAAAATTACAGGTGTAGTAGTGGGGACATGGCGGGCTTTGGAGTCTGAGTGCCTGGGTTCAAATTAGTAACAGAGAGAACTTAACATTCGGTATTTCATTCATTTCTTCATTGGTAAAATGAAAGTGGGGATAGTGTCTTGCTCACAGGATGGTTGTGAGGATGAAGGGATCCCCTATGTTAAGTGCTTAGAATGCCCGGCGCATACCAGAAGATTTCATTAAATTGAGTTCTTAGTATTACTATTTTGCTCCTTTCCAGGTCATTCTTTAGACACTGGATACCAGATAAGCCTCCTTCTGTTCCTCTTAAGACCAGTACGGTGAATAGAGACAGGACTCTGCTTTACAGAAGCAAAAAGCGTGACAGTAGAACCATTGCCTCGTGAAAGAAAAGTCTAAACACAAAGCACACTGTCTGAGTCATCTCTGCTTCCCCGGGTTACCGCACTGCAAATCCAGAGCTGGCTGGGTGTGAATCACAGATGCTTAATACTGGTCGTCTATTCCACAGGAATGGCCTCTGTGGCAGACAACCTGACCATACTTGGAGAGATTTTGCTGTGCAGCTCGATTCACCTCTCACACAGGGGTAGAGCCTTCGTCCTGGTGGCCAGGGGCCCTTGTGACAGCTCTCATGCACTGCAGAAGTGACCTGCGGGGTCCTGAGGGCCGTGCGGCATGGCGATGGGTGGGGCTGGATAAGGGAGGTCAAGTTGAAAAGAACAGGACGGAGAGGAACGAATAAACTGTCTTAAGAGGAACAGTAGTATGTTCTCAGTAAAATAAATGCCGTCTACTCTTTCTTGACTTTGTATCCATTCATCCGCCACCTCTTCAAGGTTAAGTCTCTTCCTCCCTTCCCATTTACTGTCATTTAACTTCTGCCTCTACCCAGCTCCATTTTACTCTACTCCAGCCAAAGTCATCAGGAACACGTTAAATGTGTCCCTTTGCCCTTTATGATCTTGTTGGCCTTCTGCTGAAGTATTGATCATGTTGATGACTCCCCCCAAAACCCCTTTCCTGGTTCCTGAGATACCCTCTCCCTGGCTCTCTTTTCTGATATCCCTGCTCAGTTTCTTTTGTGGGTTTCCTCTCTCTCTCTCTCTCTCTCTCTCTCTCTCCCCCCCCCCCCCCCCTCTCTGACTCTTGTCCCAGCGGTGTTGCTGTCTTGGGTTCAGTTCACGAGGCTGTGCTTGGATGCTGGTCTCAGTCTTAGCACCTCAACCTCACTGTGCCTAGGGCTTCAGCCACGAGGTGCTGGCTTCTCTTCTCCGTGTCCTTCTTAGTCCTCTATCATCTATTGGAAGTCTCCGTTTGCGTATTCCAAAGTACTTGGGCATTTCTGAGTCCACATTCTCAGGACTGAACTCTTCCCCCCCCAACCCCCGATGAAATTCATCTTCTCCCGTTTCACACAGCGCGGACACCATGGCGCCGTCTTAATTATATTTATGATCTGTCACTATGCTGAAGACATTACATGCATGTTTCTCGAATTTCTCAAAACAATTTGTTATTTTACTTATTTATTTGAGAGAGAGAGAGAGAGAGAGCACGCGCGCACAACAGGGGGAGAAAGCTGAGGTTCAGGAGGTTAGAATCCTTGCCCAGCTTTGAAGAGGTGGAGCCGGGATCAGCACCCAGGGCGTCTGACTGCAGAGTGCATGTGCCTCACTAGCCGCCACCAGGCCTGTCGGGCTTGAGAGTTCAAGCTCCTGACCATGTCACTCTCCTGCGAGCATGGCGATCACCCACTGCTCCTGGCACCGGGGCCACAACGTTCAGGTGGCACCCAGCCTCCCAGGTCTGTCCCCTCTGTGCCCATGGCATCCGCTCAGACCCTCATGCTTCCTGTGGACTAACTGGCCTCCCTGCCTCTAACCTCACCTGCCTCAGTTTCCCCTGCACACTTCCAGCCAGGCAAATTTTCCAAAGTGCACATTGGATCACATCATTCTCTTAATGAGAGCTTCTCACTGTTAAAGCCCCAAACCCTTAGGTTCCCACGCAGTGCCTTTTATGAGAGTCTGATCCTTTGTTTCACTCTCCAGCCTCTGCTCCAACCTTGGGAAGTTCTCTGAGGGCAAGGATTAGTCTTACTCATCCTTGAGCCCCAGCCCTCAAGGTTTGTTGAATGAATGCATGCAGTGCTTCTTTGATGCAAAACTTCAATTAAATTTCTCTTTTCTAGATCCCAAAGGAAGCAAGCAATTGAATATTATAAACAAGTGATACAAATAAAGGAAAATGCAGGGACTTTTGCCAACTCCTCACTTGTCAGGAAGCAGCTGAGCATTAGCCTCAGTGATACCTTGTGTAAATTAGGTAATTGCCTATGTGTTTCTTTTTTTTTTTAATATTTTATTTATTTATTTGACACAGAGAGAGAGAGAGAGAGAGCAAGAGAGGGAACCCAAGCAGGGGCAGTGGGAGAGGGAGAAGCAGACTCCCCGCTGAGCAGGGAGCCTGATGTGGGGCTCGATCCCAGGACCCTGAGATCATAACCTGGGCCGAAGGCAGACGCTTAACCGACTGAGCCACCCAGGTGCCCCGCCTATGTGTTTCTATTAAAAGCTGGTGACTTTTCCCTTTGACGTGCATACTTTGCTTATTTTTAAAATTCCTTCATTTCTGAAGCAGGCAACTCCTGTTCTGCAGACTTTCAACTTTTTAGGCTACTTGTTTACCTTCCCTCATTACGAACGCGTCCTAGTCTGCTTGGGCTGCTGGAACAGAGGCCATAGAGTGGCATCTGAGCAACAGATGGTGTATGTAGTTCTTCAAGGTCTGAGCAACAGGCCTGAGCAACAGAGGTGTAGTTCTTCAAGTTCCAGAGGCTGGGAAGTCTAAGATCAAAGCGCCAGTAGGCTCAGTGTCTGGTGCGAGCCTGCGTCTTGGTCCACAGACAGCTCTTTTCTCACTGTGTCCTCACCTGGTGGAAGGAAGGGCACCTCCAAATACCATCCTTTGGGGGTTAGGACTTCAACATAACAATTTGGGGGGGCACAAGCAGTCCATAACAGAAAGAGATCTTCTTTTCTTTTCTTTCTTTCTTTCTTTTTTTTTTTTTTTAAAGATTTTACTTATTTATTTGAGAGAGAGACAGAGGGAGCACAATGAGGGGGGAGCAGAGGGAGAAGCAGGCTCCGCACCGTGTGGGGCGCCTGAGGCAGGTTTCCATGCCAGGACCCTGAGATCGTGACCTGAGCTAAAGGCAGAGGCTTAACTGACTGAGCCACTCAGGGGCCCCAGAAAGAGATCTTCTAGAAGTCTTTCCATCCCATCTCTTACTCTCTTGTAGGCGGGGCACCGTGCCCAACCACACCCCTCTCCTGTCAGGGTAGGTCCCCTTCCTCCTTCCGATTCTGTTTTCAGTCACTGTTTGTCTAAGAATAGCCCGTCCATGCTTATTTCTGTGACACTAAAGTAACAGGTGGCTGAAAATCACAAATGGCTCTTCACAAGGGCCCACCTTTGATTTTACATATAGAACGTACAGCTCAGTGCCTCAGACCTGGCCCAGAGATTCGAAGGCACTTTCTGATTAAAGATAAAAATGAAAAACTTGAAATGAAAGTTAAAAATTGAAATAAAAAATCTGGTCTTAAACCTGACTAGGAGGGGAGGGGTTGGGTGCACTCACTCCTCTCACTACTGGTTGTTTCTGTTATTTCTCTTTTGCTTCCCTCACAGAAGTTCTGATTCTTTCTTTGAGTTTCTTCCACCAGAGTGTTGTCATTGCCTATGGTTTGTAGTGCATGCTGAGTTTCTTATTCACTGGCACTACTATTACTGAACCCTAAAATCAGTTTCGTTGTCTGAGGCCCAGTTAACCAGTCTGTGAGCCCGCGGGTCAGAAGCAGAGAAAGCTTTATTATCAGAAGGGCAGACCCATGGGAAGGCAGGAAATGGGTCTTGAATCTGCCTTGTCTTTGTTGAGCTTAGGGACAGTTTGTGTGGGGCTAATAAGGTATGTGGGGGTTAGGGTGGGAACCGGATGGGCCTCGAAACTTCACAAGGAGAGGCTCCAAACTTCTGGGATATTGCGCTCCAGGGACATCTGGGCTCCATGCAGTTGTCTCAGAGCGTTACTTGTTGGCTTTGTGTCTGTAGGTTATCAGGTCGCCTCCCTCCTTGGTTCCTGTAGCGGGCACTGTGACAAAGAAAACAGGGACAAGGTTAATGATTCTTGCAAGGCTGTAGGGGAATGTGCTGACGTGCAGCCTGCAGGTTACAGGGGAGGAAGGGCCTAGTGACAGTTCCCATGATGAGGAAACATAGGCCCCGGTGAGGTGGAATTTCTTTACACCTGAAGGGCGGTCTGCCAGGCTGACTCTTGATGAGCTCCCCAGAGGCCCCGTGAGAGAGGGGCCTCTCTCGCCAGGCTCTGCTGTAGCCAGGGACCACAGTGGCTGGGCCCTATCCTTCCCTGCCTCACTACTTAGGCGGCCCAGGACCCCATTAGCTTGTTCTACAGGTAGGGGCACGTGGTGAGTTCTGTCCTTTGCCTGGAGTGTCCCTGCCAAACTCGGGAACTGAGGAGATTGGAGAGTTGAGTTGGGGGCTGCAGATAGTGCTTGGACAGCTGGCTGGAGGCCGGGCCACAGCCGGAGGGAAGGAGGAGGTGGGGGCAGTCAGGGCTGTGAGTCTCACAGGGCAGGGGTGGAGGGGGTGTGTTCGTGCCTCCAGTGAGCAATTTCCCCGTGTGCCAGGTAGAGACGTCTGAGCCCGTGAGCAGCTTTATTTCTTCCACTAGGTTGGACCAGAAATCTCAAGTGCCACGGCTAGAAAAATTTTGGACTACTATCAGGGATCATGAAATCTCATTGCCACAGGGCATAGCCAACTTCCACCTAAACAGGTTCTCAGCCTGTGCAGTTTTATCCCTCAGGACAGAAGTCTGGAGAAACCCTGATTGTCAAGATGGGGGAGGGG
>LNAC01000301.1:1431111-1445501 GCA_002007465.1 Ailurus styani
AGGGGTGGGGGTGGGGGAGGGGAGGGGGCAGGGAGCATTACTGTCATTTAGTGGGTGGAAGCCCGGGATGCTGCTAAACACCCTACAGGGCTCAGGACAGCCCCCCAACAGCGAAAAATTATCCAGGCCACATGTCAAAGTGCCAAGATTGAGAAACCCTGAGTTAATCAACCACTTTCCCCAGCGTGCATGTTTGTTGTCCATTTTACAAAAAAACACGATCGCTTTCAGCCTAGTCATTTGCTAAGGAGGAAGAAGGCTTAAATACTTGATATCTGCGGGGAAAGATTATTTTTCAATTCATAGATTTAGGAGCGCATGTATGTGCATGTACGTGTGTGTATGTGTGTATAATATTTTTTCAGTAAGCGTTTCCAGGCTTAGTGCATGAAGGATTTTATTTACAACCAGAAAATACAGATACAGATCTATGCAAAAGGAACTATACACCTAATCTGGTTGCTTTGTATTAATAGTTTGTTGCTAGTTGTGGTGTCTGGTCTATGATGGAAGTATAAAATGTTCATCTACTCTCAGATAAGAAGTTTATTAGGATGTGCATCACACTTGCACGTGGGAGTGCTCAGCAATGAGTAACTCTAAGAGGTGGTTAGGACTTGGGGTCTGTGTACCTAACTTAGCAGGGGAAAGGGAAGGGGAGAAAGGACAGGGGCATTTAAGGGAAAAGCAAATTATTTTTTAGAAAGATAAATGAACTGTTAGAAGAATAAATGACGTGTAGTTTGTAACAATGTCTGTCTAGGTGTGGTGCCAGCTTCTTGTGTCCCAGCAGAGAAGGTATGAGTTGCCCTGGGGAGGGAATTTATAGTGCTTGAGTCCTTTTGGGGGACTCTGCTTTTAGGCATATACGAGATTTTAAGAACTCAAATGCCTTCAGCTCAAAATAATCCTTAGGTCATTAGGAATGTGGCATGCTTTGGGGTAGCATATCCGGATCCCCTTTGCCTACCTTTAATGGAGAACGTCTTTCTGAATGGAATGTGCTTACACGGACTCCATCAAATAAGAAGTAAGCCAGAGCCACGTATACTCCCGGCTCCTCACCATGCGCCCTTGTAAACCAGGTCCTATGCCCTCTGTAGTAAGAGTGTTACCGAATGTCAGTCATCAGAGCACTCCTTCGACACTATGTAATTGTGCATTTAGGAAAAAACCAAGAACCATGGTATACTGACGACTGCCAGTTATTTATTCTATACACATGTATTTTAATTGCTTTATAAATTGTAATGCACGATGCTGATTGTAAATATGTTTTATCTTACCCAACTAGTTTGTAGTTCTGGGGTAGTTTGGGAGAATTATGTGCCCTCTAAAGAGAAACAAGCCTCCTACTGTCCCCCACACCCCAGGGGAGCACTCAGCTTGAAGCCCCCCACGCGATGAGCAGGTACAAGTGGTTGCTAACACAAGTCATTGCTTGGATCTGCCCTTGTGACTTTGGATCAGAGGGTCCTGTATGAAACTTTGTTCCCTTTGTCTCTGGCTTGCCTTGTGGGGTCAGTTCCTTGGGTGCTCTGCAGTGGGCTACCTATCACTATGAAGTTGTCCCTTAGGTCCTTCAACATAAACTGTATGAATGCCATATGGCCTGTATTTCAATTCAGATCATCCTACACATACCTTCTAAATTTGGGAACAGTCTATCTTGGTCTTTTCTGGAAGCAGTCGCAGACAAACAGGTGGAAACAAGGTTCCCTGTGCTTGAAGGACTGTCCTAAGTGTATCCAGGATATGAAAATGAAAGACAACTTTCGCCTTTTACTAACTGCTTCCTTTGTTAAGAGACAAAACAAGCCTGTGATAGAAGATGTAACATGTGGAAGGTTTAGAACAAGGCCTGGGTGGAGGAGACTGAATTGGGTTTGCGTTCTCAAGTGGCTACATCAGGCATGAGATCCCAGCAAGTCACAGCTTCTCCAGCCCAAGTCCGTCTCTGGGCCTCTCTGTGAAATAGGTGTTGAGTTCTTTGAGGCCCTCTGCAGAGTTAATAGTCCACTTAGATGCAAAGGAAGACAGTGATCAGGAGAAGGAGGTTTTTTGGGGGAAAACCTCTTGGGAGGAACCCTTAAGGAAGTGGAGAGTGTGAACAGGCAGAGAAGGGTGTGCTTCTAGGCAGAAGACCTGCGTGAACAATGGTAGGAATAAAGAAATATGTGGGGAGGGCAGTTGAGGGCTGTCATGAGGGGTGGTGTGCCGGTCTGAAGACAGTCCTGTGTGTGGGCAAATGGAGATTTAAGTCTGAAGAAGGCTGGGGGGCCCGTGATCCTCTTGTGGGCTGATTCTCCTTGGAAGACTGTTTTAGAAATTACTTACAATTAGCTAGAGCTCATTAAGTCTGTCTGAAGTCTGCCTCCCAGTTCAGAGTGAAGTGAATTTCCTCTCCCTTATCGGGGAAGAAGAATTCCTGTCCCCTCAAAGGTCCTCGTAGCTGGACTAAGAAACAAGTTGACATGAGACAGATTAAGAGGAGAAAATCAGATTTAATAGCGCACATTTGGGGAATCTACACAGACATGGAAATTCCAAAGACAGGCAAAATGAGGGATATATGTCATCCTGAACTAAGGAGAACTGGGACTTCAGCGGAAAGGAACACAATTCATGGGGACAATAAAGAGGAGATGTTTGGTTATGGGGTGTTTGCCCTGCTGTACCCATGGGTCACTCAGGTAAAACTTATCTCTGCTAACAACCCTTATTCTGGGGAAGCCCCCAGTTTATTTATTAGAGAGAGAGAGAGAGAGAGAGAGAGAGAGAGAGAGAGGACAAGCAGGGGGAACAGCAGGCAGAGGGAGAGGGAGAAGCAGACTCCCCACTGAGCAGAGAGCCCGATGCGGGACTCGATTCTAGGACCCTGGGATCATGACCTGAGCTGAAGACAGATGCTTAACAAACCAATCCCCCCAGGTGCCCCAAGACCCTGCATTAGGTTCTTCTGTGTAGTTGAGGAAAGGGCAGAAGTTTCTTGGAGGCTTCATGGTCTCCACTGCCTGGATTTCAAACTAATCCTCATTTCAAGGTGGCTTATCTTGGGCGGCCTGCCCTCCGGCCTCCAGCATCTTCTGTGAATTCACCCTGATGCTCTCATTACCTCTTTACATCCGCTCAGCCAGCTCTGTTTTACTTCATTGTACTTAGTACAACCCACAGTTATGTATTCATTTGCTTGTTCATTTTTTTTTTAATTTGCCTCCCTCCCTAGAAAGAAGAGATTTGATCTGTCTCCCCTACGGTGTATTCCTAGCTCTTAGAACAGTGGAAGTCCCTAGTAGTTGCCAAGTATGTGTTTGCTGAGTGAACGGGTATGTGATGGAGTAAATGCCTTCACTAATTCAGATTTCCCTTTCCCTTTTAGGAAAGTAAGCACTGATTATTCAGCGTATTTTATTTTATTTTAAAAGATTTATTTATTTATTTGGGGGGTGGGGGAAGGCACAGAGGGAGAGGAAGAGAGAGAACCTTCAAGAGGACTCCCTGCTGAGCGGGGAGCCAGACGTGGGGCTCAATCTCACACCCTGAGATTACAACCTGAGGTGAAACCAAAAGTGGGATGCTTAACCAACTGAGCCACCCAGGTGCCCCAGGGTGTTTTAAATGTTAATTACTTGTGTTATCATTCATTCATTTAACAAGTATTTACTGTACCTTAATGCAGTAAAAACAGATTTTCTTTAGGACTGTTGCAATAGGGGAAAAGAGACCTGAGTATGGAAGTGGACTCAGCTCTGAATACAGCCTGGGCAAGTGGGAATGTGTGGCCAAGGAGCAGGGAGGTCAGTGGATGGAAAATTACTGAGAGGAAACATCAGGGATAAGAAATTCTGGCTCAATGAACCTAACAGTGTTCTTGCTGAAGGCAGGCGTTACCTGGGGTGTGATGGGGAATGAGGAGCCCAATGTCCAGGGTGATCAGGATTGAGGATGTTAAATGGACTTAGCAGGATTCTTGCTAAAACTGGACAATGCAGAGATGAACATGGAAGCCCAAAGCGAGACCCGGTTGAAAAAGAGCTCGGAAGAGCCTGAGTAGAGTTTGGTCAGTCACAGATTCTGACACTCTGTGACAATCCGCGTTTTAGTTCTTGGGGATATAGCAGTGAGCGGGGTGGAGAGAGACCAACGCCGAGGTTACTGCGCTCACACTGACGCAGATGGCTGTCAGAAAACTAGATACGAGACCGTGTAGCTGTGTAGTTCTACGGAGTGGTAGTCAGACAGCTGGGCACACAGGAGCTTCACTGTAACCGTGGGAAGTGCTCTCATGGCAAAATACAAGCACTGGCGGGATGCGGATCTGTTGGAGAGAGGGGAGGCACTGGGGATGTTTCTCTGGAAGTGGTGGGGATACTGACTGTGAAGGATGAGAAATCGCTTGCTAAGTAAAGAGGGGTAGGGTGGCGAGAGTCATCCAGGCAGCGGGAACAGAATTTGCAAAGCTGGAAGGAGCTAGAAAGGTCAATGTTGGGGAGAGGGTGCCCAAGGAGGACGTCAGAGAGGTACTGGGTCCATCACAGTCTCCCAGGACTGGTCAAGGATTTGGGTGTCACCGTAGTTGCAAGCCAGTATGAGGTTTTTGCAAAGCAGAGGGATTGTGGGGGACCTGGGGTCATTCCTTTAATGTAGCCATCATGAGAGCTTTCTAACCCAATGTGCCATGCCAGAATAATTCAGTGAACCAGAGTCAGGAGGAAGCTTCAAAGGATCTTTTTTTTTTTTTAAGTGGGGGTTGGGGCAGAAAGAGAGGCAGAATCTTAAGCAGGCTCCATGCCCAGCTTGGAGTCCAACACGGGGCTCTGTCTCACAACCCTGAGATCATGACCTGAGCCGAAATCAAGAGTCTGACACCTGACTGACTGATCCACCCAGGCGCCCCCAAAAGGATCCTTTTTTGACTCATTTTCTATTTATTTCCAGTGTGAGTATTTTGACCTCTCAAACAGACTGTGAACACCTGAGGGCAGGGGCCTTGTCAAAGCAGGAGAAAGAGTGCTAGCTGTAGGAAGAGGTCTGCCTGGGCAGGAAGGGTGAGGAAGTACATGTTCTTTCTGGGTATTTACACAATTTGCCGAGCATCCAACAGAAGCAGGAGCTGGGCTCCAGGCTACCAACATTGAAAGAAATGACCCAAACTGCATTTTAACCTATTGAAAAAATTATCTTTAGTAGACTTTCCATATTTTTGTCTGGATTATGGATTAACACTGATAAATGGCTAGCTTGAAAGTCTTGGCACCTTCTTAGTCTCTTATTATTATATTTGATCAACATGGAAAATCTAGTGTAATCTTCCATGCTGGAAGATAGTGGGCTTCCAGCAAGGATAATTCAGATTTTAATTATAGCATTTTTATGCATGAGATTATAGTAAACACATATTAAGTGATGGATTTGTGAGGGGCAATAAATTCTACATTTTGTTTCTTCTTCTGATTACGGTTTTGTGAGGCAGCTTGTCTCCCCTCAATTTCAATCCAGTTTCAAGACAAATCTTAACCTACTAAAATGGTTAATTCTGGAGATTTTAATACTAATCCTGACTATGAAAAGAGGATTTTTGTGATTTGCCTTCCAAGCTACCTCTGACCCAGAGCCATCCTCCTGTTCTTCTCTGATAAGTGCTTTAAATCCGCCTTTTGAGAAATGATTTCAGTGCGCATGTGGCTTTTCATATTCCATTGTATCAAGCTGAGTGTTCTGTACTGAATTGTTTATTTTGGAAGAAATATGGTAGATGAACTTTATGTTACTTCCCTCTCCCTGGGATTCTTTTAAAAAAGAAATGCCAACCATCTCAGTCAAATTTAGAAGGAAGAAGTTAAACAAAAGCGCTAGTGGGTGACTTTCAGTAGGGTGAGTCAGTCCTCTCTCCTTGTATGATTTTTAAATGCTCAGCTCATCCATGGTCCTCTTCTCTATAGCAGTAGGTCTCTTACTCCAAAAGGTCAGGCAAGTGATATAGACAGACTGCATTTTATTTTAACTTACACATATAAATGTAATCATTTCCCCAAACTTTTAAATTTAGATTCAAGACTTTTTTTAAAAAAAAAATAATTGGGTCCTCTCATTGCAATTAGATGTCATCTTTCTCAAAATGCATCATTTCCAGTTTTGGCTTCTATAGGGTGAGACCTTAGACAGTAGTGGTGCAGTCTGTGCCAGATCCTTCTAGATTGCTACCTCTTTCTTCCCTCACCCTTTTACTATTGCCTTGCACTGGAATTTGAAAGATTCCAAAGCATTCAGCCTGTTTTTCATAGAAAACGACTCTCCTTCATTTAACACTAAGTATCTCACCAGTTTGTACTGTACTTAATTTAGTTGCCAAAATGAGACTAACAATCCGGTTGACTCTTGGTCACACTAGAACCCAACAGTGAGGAACAGAAGTTTGTCAGCACAGCAGAGATGAGCCTCCTAGCCGCAGGCACTGAGTGTGCCCTGGGCACCAGCCAGTAGGTTTTGCAGAGGAAATAGAGAGCCCTGGTTAATCCAGCAGTCTCATGCATGTCTCCTTAACAGGGCTTCCTTTCTACTTGTGTTGGTTTCATCATTTTTATTCATTCATTCATTTATTTATTTTTAAAGATTTTATTTATTTGAGAGAGAAAGAGACTATGAGCAGGGGGGAGGATCAGAGGGAGAAGGAGAAGCAGGCTCCCTGCTGAGCCTGAAACCTGACCCGGGGCTTGGTCCCCGGACCGTGAGATCATGACCTGATCCGAAGGCAGGTGTTTGACTGAGCCACCCAGGTGCCCCAGGTTTCATCATTTTTAATGGGTTATAAATTTGTAAATACTTTTGGTTGCAGGAGAATGTCTAATAGCTCTCATAAGTTTAGAACACTTTTCTTTTTGGAGAGAGAGAATGCAAGCTGGGGTGGATGGGGAGGGGCAGAGGGAGAGGGAGAGGGAGACCCTCGAGCAGGCTCCACACTACTGTGGAGCCTGCCACAGGGCTTGATCTCACGATCCTGAGATCATGACCTGAGCTGAAATCAGGAGTCAGACACCTAACTGACTGAGCCACCCAGGTGCCCTGCTTAGAACACTTTTTAACCTGGAAAGGACTCTAGAGATTACTCAGCTAATTTAAAGCTGAGAAAATGGCAGATATGTTATATCCTTACCCTGGTACAATTGATTAGAGAATCTTGTTGATTAGATAATAACATCATAGGATCAGAAAGACCTAATAGCATTCTAAACCCTTGCAGCTAGTAAGTAGTAGACTGAGGACTTGGAACCCAGTCTCTGACCCTCAATCCCATACTCTTTTTTATTGTTTGTTGGCTCTAGGAGTTTGTAGCCTGGTTGGGAAGATAAGCACATAAAAATAACTGACATCAGTGAGATGTGTGCTGTGACAGTTGTTGGTAGAGGGTATGGGGAAGCAACATAAAAGAAGGAACAAGTAAGACTTTCCAGAAAAAGTGACTTGGCTGTGAGTCCTGACTGGTGTTTGTCTGGCAAAGAAGGTGAAGAAGGGCATTTCAATCAAGAAGGATCCACACGAACAAAGCAAGCTTCAGGGCATGGAAAATCCTGTCTGCCATATTAAAGGGTTTGTTGGGGAGCTGCTGTAGTTTTCCAGCACAAAGGATCATGAGTAGATTTGTATTTTAGTTGTTATATTCTCATGGCTGAATAGAGGTGGGATTGGTGAGAGCGAACTGGAGAGTCTCTTGTGTTAGACAAGTAGAAATGTGGAGAAAGGGTTGTATTCGAGATTTAGGAAGTAAATCCAGCTAGGCCCTGTGTTCGATTGGATGTGAGAGGTGAGGAAGGGAGCAAAGGTATCCCCCAGCTTATGGCTATACCATAGGTCATTGCATCTCGGTAAACGGGGTCGTTGCCATTCCAAGATAGGAAGCACAGATCAAGAGTTAGGGTGGGAGCCATGATGAGCTCATTTAGAGCATGTTGAGTTTGACTCTCATCCACGTGGAGACATTCAGTAGGGACTAGAGTACGTGAATCTGGTGCTTAGGAGCTAGAAGACCAAGTGGGAGTCCCTAGCATATGCTTGGTGGCTCAATCTGGTAGAATGGTTGAAAGAGCTAAGAAGAATATAAGACAAGAAGATGGCAGGAGATAGAACTTGGGAAGAATGCTAGTATTTAAAGGGCGGATAGAGTGAAGAGTTGTAGCAAAGATGAGGAAGAGCTCTGGAGGTAGGCTGAGAATCAGTAAAGTCATGGAAGCTGAGAAAGAAGAGGCCTGGCAGTTGACCACCAGGTTGAGAGCAGACCATTGCAACACAGAGGTCATAGGGAGCCTTGAGTTTTGGTGGAGTGGTAGGGACAAAAGCCCGTGAAAGAGAGAGCGATGAATTTGTTCTCTCTACCCAAAGGTGGGCTATGCACAGGCCTTCGAACTGGTGGAGTGAACTAATGCAGTACTGAGGCAGACCATGAAAGGTTGCTACTTGCCATCTGCAGCCGGGTCCCTGTGAGCAGACTAGTCATTGTCTTAGTGGAGAGTGGTGGAGTTTAGGACCGACCCCTCCACCCCCAAACGCGTACCCACCCTCTTTTATTATTTCCTTTTGGGCAGAAATTGAAGGCTCATGGAGACATCCAATTGCAACTTTTTACTTTGAGACAATGGTAGCTTTCTCCCTCTCTAATATGTTTGTAGACACACATTTATTGAAAGAATGTGCAAACAAGCTTAATTCCCAAACTGAAGGACTTTTGACAAAGAAACTTTAGACATAGCATACTTATCGAACAAAAAAAGACTTTCAGCAAAGAACTAGATATTGCATAATCCTCCTTCCTCATTACACATTTGTGGCACGTCTTCTGGGTGGAAATAGAGACAGTGATTGTCTCCACTTCTTAGCCTGTTCACTCCCAACACGGTGGGACGGGGGCGGGGGGGGGCGGGGAGTTCACTGTTGGGCAGGGTCCACAGAGCCATTCAGGGAGACTTCCTGAGGACCTCCACCAACACCTGAGATCTTCCTTGCTACCTGTTGACAACCACCTGCATTGCAAATATGGGCTGGGGAGAAAGTAAACACAGGCCTGGCATTGCAAAATCCCACCTATTAGGTGACAGCACATAGTAGAGGAAGCATGAGGAACAGGCTTAAATTTCAGTAGAATAAAGACTAGAAAAGGTTGTACTTTAGAAGAATACTTAAAAGGACTGAGGATTGTCTTCAGATAAAATACCTTGCTTTCTTTTTCCAGAGGAAATAGTAAAGAAAATAAAGCAGTAAAATATTAAGCAGTAAAAAAGTGTGTGCATGGGGGAAGACAGGAAAACCTACCACTTAAAATCCGAGAACAGATTTTCAAGGTAGGGGGTGGGACTGTCCCCCCATTCCCACCTCCAATTCACATTCCATCCACAAGTACAAAATGGAGAAGATAACTGATGGTGGTTCCTTCCTACCTATATTTTTATGGAAAAAATCTAATAGTAGGGAACCAATGCAACTGGGAGAACAGTGTTCTCTTTACCCAGTTCTAGAAGTTATGGTGCTTGAATCTCAGTGAACTGATTTTGAATCCCAGTTCTGCTGTTCTCTGGACATAACCTCTCTGAGTCTCAGTTGTGTTACTGACCAAAAGGGGAAAATAACGTCTGCCTGTAGGGTAATTCTGAGGATTGAATGAGACGAGGTGTGCAGAATAACCAACAGAATGCCCAATTATTGTTAGATTCCCTTCCCCTCCAGAATGAAGGGTTGAAGTGAGAAGAGGTTCAGTGATTTCTCTCCAATTTAAATGAGCCCATCCTGCTGTGTCTTCGCTGGGTAGGGAGGACTGATCAGGCTGGGCAGTGCTGACCAGCTGGTACCGATCCCAGGGGAGGATGGGGTGGACTGGGGTTGGGCCTGAGGCAAGGATGTCTTTTCCTGGCAGCTACAATGCTTGCTGCCAGAAAGAATGAATTGGATTGTGTATGAGGTCAAAGCTATAGAAACAGGTCCAGAATGGATCCTGGGGGCAAAGGGGCCTGGGGAGCCAAGATGTCTGGAGGACAGCAGTCTGTGTGACAAGTCAGAACCTCTGAAAGGGACTGGGGCAGGATGAACATTCTGTGGGGTCTGGTTATTGGCCTCCAGAGGATCTCTGAGAATGGGTTCTTGTTCAGCTGCCACATGAGACATTCCAACTTTCTCTTTCTCCACTTTATCTTGTGAGGCCAGTTAAGGCCAATGCAATGTGGCTGTCCTGAGCGGGGTAATTCACAAGCACATTCTGCTGTGCTAGTTTGGGCCAACTGGGAACATCATAGTGAGTTATGAAAATAATTCAAGAAGAAGCAAAATAGCCACAGATTGCTAAGCAGAGCCAATAGCTACAACTCCTACCAGATTTTGAGACCTGGGTTATGACTCATGAAGCAGAGGGACAGAGAACATTTCTGCAAGCAGAAACCACAGCTGGTCCTCAGAAGAACATTCCAGTTTGAGGGAAGGGGCAGCTTAGTACAGCAGTCGAGGACACGGCCTTGGGGATGAGGCAGAGCCTGGATTGTTCTATCATGAACTGGAGCAAGTTACTTAACTTCTTTCAGTTTTCCCCTCTTGAAAAGACAGTGGATATGCACTATAAATTCTCTGGAAGCTGCATAGATGGGGATGGAGATGGGAGAGAGACTTTTTACTTCTTATCTTTATACATTTTAATTTTGAGCCATGTGGATATATGTCCTATTAAAAACCCAAATGAGAAAAAAAAGACGTGATGATAGTTTACGCCTTACAGGATTACACAGGCCTGACAGATGACAATCATTCATATAATTTATAGTTGTTACTATTATTATTAATACAGGGATGCTGGGTGGGCCATCTGCCAGTGGTTTTCACCCTGGTATTCTTTTTTTTTTTTAAGATTTTATTTTTATTTATTTGAGAGAGGGACAGAGAGAGAGCACATAAGCAGGTGGAGGGGCAGAGGGAGAAGCAGACTCCTTGCTGAGTGGGGAGCCTGATGTGGGACTCGATCCCAGGACCCTGAGATCATGACCCAAGCTGAAGGCAGACGCTTAACTGACTGAGCCACCCAGGCATCTTTTACCCTGATATTCTTGGCAGTCTCTCTGCCACATATCCAGATCGACACTATATGCACTGGCCTTCCGTTGTGTTTATAACCAGGGGTATAAATTCACTCTTTAAAGCAGCCTTGTAAATGGGTAAATTGAATACATGAGTACCACTAGTAAATTAGATTGTAAAATATATGTATATATTTTTACTTTTAGCACATTTTAGAGAATTATATTAAATTATTGACAGTGGCACCTGACATTGTATAATGAGAGCCTACAGACCTTCACCTATATTTACCAGTTGTTAACATTTTGACGCTTGCATTCTTTCACAAACACACACACACACACATCTACCCATATATTTTTTCCTATTTGAATGTTAGTTGCTGATATGTCACTTACATCTATAAATACTTCAGCTTGTGTTTTCTGAGTACAAGGACAGTCCCCTAGAAAATTTAACCATCGCATAAGACTATTTATGTAGCGTACAGTTTATATTCCAATATCCCTGAGTGTTCTAGTAAATGATCTTTATTGTTGTTTGCTTCCTGATCTAGAAGACTGTGTAAGATCTTCCATTGTATTTGGTTGTCTTCTTTTTAGCCTAAAACCTTTAAGTAGGCTTGTTTTATTTTTTCATAGCATTGACATTTTTGTAGAGTCTAGGTCAGGTTCTACTCTACCTTCCCTGCCTCAGTGTCCTTCAATTTGTATCTGATTGTTTCCTTATAATTAGACTTAGGTGTAAATGTTTTTGGCAGGAATACTACCAATGATGTTCCAATGCCATCCTTTTTTTTTTTTTTTTAAATACGGAATGCTTCATGAATTTGTGTGTCATTCTTGTGTAGGGGCCTTGCTAAATCTTCTCCATGCCGATTTTAATATATATGCTGTCAAAGTAAGCACCCCATGCCATCTTTTACAAATTTTTTTACCCTTCTCTGTTAAATATGTGAAACTAGGAGTAATTTTTAAAAATCCTAATATTTTTATTTTCAAATATCTAGCAGGTCAGTTACTGGTAAGTGACTCTGGTCATCACGTCATCACTGAAGCAGTAGGCTATTTGTACAGATCGCTTGATTTAAGGGCGACCTACCTGGGATCTTCTCATTCATCAATTCATGGAATCCTGCAGTGAGTTTTTGTTCTGTGTCTCAAAAAGAAACGTGGTCCTGGCTATTCACCGTAGATATGTGACCTCTTAATGATTTTTGATCTTTTGCAGGCTGCTGAGGGAAATTGAGTGGATCAGGAGTAGGAGATGTTGGCCTCAAGGCATGAGCCGGCCGTATTCTGAGGGTTCTAGGAAGGCACCTCATTATGGGAGCACTTGCTTAAATTAGACTACCACAGTGCTCAGGGTTCTAATACAGTGAGCTCTGCAATACGCATGAACTCAGATAAGCTTCAGAGAGCTAAACGCATGGACTTGGCATCTCATACAATTTCAGATAAATCAAAATGTGCTTCTGGAAAAGGGAAAAAGGTCTTGAGACCCATCATTTCTGTTTCTATTGAGGAGAAGACCCCACGGAAGACACAAAATAATATTGAGCTATGGAATGGCCCAGAGAAAGAAGCTTCACTAAGAAAGCAAGATTATTCCTCTAAGATCTTATCTTTGGGTAAAATGGATGGTGTAGTTAATTTTTCACAGCAAAGGATTTTGTCAGCCAAAGGCAAGAGTGAAAAAGGCCAAATCACTACAATTTACCGGCATCCCTTGGTAATAGGGTCTCTTAGTACAAATAATCCCTTGGAATCCATATCTGAGTTCATATCAGAAAAGTGGCTTTTTCATAGCCCAGACTACAGTTCAATTTCCCAGAAGAGTGTTTTTGAGAGAAGACCTCAGTTCGAAACCAAATTGTTGAAGACCTCAAATGATACTAATAAAGTATAAAAATTATCATGGGCTTTTTCGTGTCTGTAATTTCTTTCTAGCTGTCTTTATTTAGAACTCTTTGATGAGATGTTTTCTCTTATTACTCTTAGAGGTGATGATAATCAAAGTCTAAGGTTTCGATTTTTTAGCTCTTTAAAATGTTGTAACAGACTGTAGCTAAAAAGAACAATTTTGAAGTGATTCACATTTGTATGGTAGGTAGAAGAATGTTGCTCTTACAGGGTTCCATGTCTAAAAATATTCTGAAGCAGTGTTATTAAAGTTCTAATTGTGTTACAATTATGTTGCTATAGTTTATTTTGGATTTATGGATTTTCCATGTAAACAAAATTTATAATTGCTATAGCAATTTATGCCAAAGATAAGTTGGCATAAACCAAAACCATACCGTTAAGTTTAATGTCCCAGAGTCCATGGATTTGGTATCTATTATAAACATTTCAATTGCCTCCCACCAGTCATTTGTTACCCATTAACTGTTAAGGATTACTTATTGGCTACCTTATCACCCAGCTAAATCCTACAAACTATGTTAGGAAGCCAAGTGGGAGAATGGACTCAGCTGTGTGACTTCAGGAAAATTATTTCACTTCTCTTAGCCTCAGTTTCATTAGTTATAAAGTGGGAGAAATCCCAGCGCCTGCTTTTCAGGATTACTGAGAGGATTGCATTAGATAATGCACACAGCAAGCCTTGAATGAGCAGTAGTTGTTCTCTGTAACGGTCTAACTCAGAGGCCGCCTTGTTCCAGGAAGCATCTTCCCACCCCTCCAGCCAACAATTTAAACATACGTGAATGCTTCGGTTGTTTTAAATCGTGCCCTATTTCACACACGACATTGTGGTCTCCCAGGCAGTGTGCCAGCCTTGAGAGTTTTCCCTGCACTCCACTGAATACCCTGCTCATCGGTAACCACAGTAACCAACAGCTTGGGAAGTCCTCTGAGATCAGTGATTCTCAGCCGGGTTCTGGGTGGGCCGCCATCAGTCTTGCCTGCAGCAGCCAAGTCAGCTTCAGCCACACAGAAATGTCGCATGTGAGGGTTACTGTTTGTTTTTGGTGGAACCACAATGCACAGAAAGGTGCAGCCTCGCAGATCTGAGGGAAGACAGGTGCACCGCCCCTGTCAGCGAGAGCAGGAGCAGGAGCAAGAGCAGGGTGGCGGTGTCCTGAGGGCCTCCCTCTCGAGCCAGGAATCCCTGGAGGGGCACGGGCCTTTTAGGCTCTGCAGTAGGCGGGGGCGGGGGAAGAAGATGACCTTCAAACACATCAGCCCGCATGTGGGACCTGGCCCAGTCGCCCCCCCACAGGCGGCCCGGGAAAGATGCAACCGGGGGATCCAGGGACTTCCCAGACCCGCCCCCGCCCCTTGCTCGGCAGAGCCCCGCCCCGCCCCCTGCCTCGCAGGACTGGGCCTCGCCCCTGGCCCCGC
>LNAC01000301.1:1445800-1496911 GCA_002007465.1 Ailurus styani
GGGCGGCTGCGGGGGTGCGGCCCGCGGGCGGCCACTCGCGGGCCCCGCACGGTCCTTGTGCACAGCACCTGGCACGGCCCCGGACATGAAAGGCTACTTGTGGGAGCGCTACCGGGAGGCGAAGAGGAGCTCGGACGGTGAGTGCGGGGAGCCCCCAGAACCTCAGGTCGCTGGGGGCCCGTCCCAAGCGGTCAGCGGGTAAGCGGGCACCCTCCGACCCGCGCCGGCCCCGCTGCCGATCTCTAGGGCACTCTAATCGTGACCCTCGGTCGCCCTCAATCCCAGCTGCGGCGACATCTCCTCTGCAGTGCGATTCCGGGAAACGCAGAAAAAGCACCTCCAGAAACTTTACAACTCATGCCTTTCTCCTGTCGGGAAAGCGGTTTTATAAATTCTTGCGATTTTTAACCAGAAATTGCATCGGAAGCGCTTTGGTGTCCACGGGCATCGCTTGGGAGACAGTGGCCCCTACGCACCGTTAGGTATTGTTAGTAACCGACTGTAATAATAGTAGCAGCCGGAGTCCGGCAGGCGGCGAGTTCCTCTGGAGCTGAGCTGCCAGGCAGGTGGCAGTGGCTGGAGTTTATTTTCCTTTTTTTTGTTTTGTTTTGTCTTTTGTTTTTGTGTGTGTTGTTTTTTGTTTTGTTTTTTTGCTATGTTTGAAATAGGAGAGGTCCCAGGTTGAGAGTGTTCTGAGCTATCTACTAATGTAGTTGAGGGGATTCCAGGGAGTGACTCCTTAGTTGCCAGGTGAACATAAAATCAGCTTGGTTCCCTGGTTAGTAAGGGAGATGGGCAGAGGCAGAAAGAGGCCCAAGTAAATACTAGGGCCAGAAACACCGATTGTCTGCTTGAATTCTTATACCTACGAGGAAATATTCATGCCACATTCCCATCCTACAGATGGGAAAAGCAAGACTCAAGTTTAAGGAACCTGGCCAATGTCACACCTTGACGTGGGGTCTGTCTCATAACTCTCTGTCTTATTTCCTGTGCTGCCCTACCTTCCTATTGCAGCTGGCCATTTGGGAGCTGTTGTGAAAGGCCAGTGATAAGTCATTGATGCTGCTGCTTTCAAGGAAGATTTAGAATGGAAATATTTGTACTGTTGTTGGGAGTGAGGTGGGGTGGAGGTAGCAAGTGGAGATAAAGAGAGTGTTTGGTGGGAGAGAACATTTGGTAGGATCACATTTTCAGTCTTCTGGCCAGAAGTCAGTTTAATGAAAGAAAGCAAGGGGCTTCTTTTCACCAACTGGCATAATTTTCTGAGGGAACGCAAAGAGGCGAGCAATGCAGACTTGTGTGAAACAGGGCTTTTTAGTTTTCCTTTGCTCAGAGTTAAATTTTGCACCGTTTTTTGAAGTGGTTGTGTGGTACGGTGGAAAGAAGACTGGCTTTGCAGATGCTGGAAATTGCACATCTTAGATAAAAGTTATATAGAACACCTCCCATGACCTGAACTTTGAGACTTGAAAGACTTGAATTTTTTAAAAAAATATTTTATTGATTTGAGAGAAAGAGGGCTCACGCGCATGGAGGGGGCTAGGGGCAGAGGCAGAGGGAAAAGCAGGCTCCCCACTGAGGAGGGAGCCAGATGCAGGACTCCATCTCAGGTGTCTGGAATCTTGATGTGAGCCAAAGGCAGACGCTCGACTGAGCCACCCAGATACCCTGCAAGACTTTTTTTTTAATTGAAATTTTTAATTGAGATAATTGTATATTTACATGCAGTTGTAAAAATTAATAGAGGACTATCTGGGATACACTTTACCCAGTTTCTCCCAGTGCTAAAATTTTGCCGAACAATGATACAGTGTCTCAAGCAGTATATTGATACTGATCCATTTCACAGATCTTATTCAGAGTCCTCTACTTCTCCTCTACTTGTGTTTGCCTATTTAGTTCTATACAGTTTTTTTTTAAAAGGTTTTTTACTTATTTACTTGACAGAAAGAGAGATCACAAGTAGGCAGAGAGGCAGGCAGAGAGAGAGGGGGAAGCAGGCTCTTCACTGAGCAGAGAGCCCGATGCGGGGCTCGATCTCAGAACCCTGAGATCATGACCTGAGCCAAAGGCAGAGGCTTAACCCACTGAGCCACCCAGGCACCCCAGTTCTATACAGTTTTATCACATGTAGGTTCAAGAATCCAGCTCTGCCATCAAGGTACAGAACAGTACTTTACAAGGATCTCTCACATTATCTTTATAGCCATACCCCCTTCCCTCCTGCTGCTTTCTGTAATTTTGGGGCATTATCTATTTTCCATTCAGAAGTGTTCTGTAGAAGGAATTATGGAGTGTGTGACTTTTTCGAATTGGCTTTTGAAACCGAGCATAATTCTCTGAAGAGCTGTCCGGGTGGTTGTGTGTATTCTATCCATAGTGCATTTTTTAAATTGCTGAGTAGTGCTCCATGGAGTGCATGAACCACAGTTTAATCATTCTTTTTTTTTTTTTTTTTTTTTAACGATGGTAAACCACTTAACTATACTTCACTCACTAAGGGACATCTGGATTGCTCCCAGTTTTTGACTATTATAAATCTGCTGTAAACATTTGTGTATTGGTTTTTGTGTGAACTTATGTTTTCGTTTCTCTAAATGCCATTGTTTGGTTGCATGGTAACTGTACGTTTAGTTTTATAAGAAACTACAGGCAGCATGGTTGCTATTCTTTGTGAAGGTTCAGTTTCATCATCTGTAAAATGGGATGCCGGTAGTACCACATTATAGGGTTTGATGAAGAATGAATGAATCCATCCAGGCAAGGTGTGTAGAGGGTGGGTGAGACAGTTGAAGTGTTGGGTGAGAAAGATGAGCGTTGGGCCAGAGTTTGGGTTTTGGGGTGTGATAATCAGAGTGAAATTTTAGAGTATGACAGCTCAGAGGAGATTTTTGAGACTTAATTACCTCTGTGATCTTAGGTGCAGGTTACTTTCCTCTCTGACCTCAGTCTCCTCAGTAGTAATGTGGGGATTTTCAGCACGGGCTTGGGCCCCAGCAGATGGACAGTGGTTAGTAGCTATTATTATTAGTTACTAAATAACTTACAGTTTCAGACAAATGCTTAGTGAGGGGTGGAGGTGGGTTATTTAGCTCTAGGGCCCCTTCAGCTTAGGGGAGTGCTAAACTTGACCAAGCCACCTGATCTCTCTAGCTTTGGTGTCTCTCTCCGTAGAATGAGGCCACTGGACTAAGTGTTACGGGTCTGTGAATCAGGTATTCGGTGTGCCCTGTCCCCATCTTCATGCCCCCAGCACATACCTGCGAGGTCCCTGTCTCGCCCCTGAGAACCCAGGGACTCTCATTTGACTTTTCTTTCCTTTTTCGTCCTGTCTGGGGCTGCAGCATTCCGATCGGCCCTTAGCCGAACACGGTAAGAGTATATACACGCCCCGCTTGCAGAGTTCATTCACCAAGAATTTATTAAGCACCTAGCCGTGGACTTCAAGGCTGTTGATGCACAGACGGGCAGGTCTGAGAGTGAGGGGCCCACAGTGGGTGAGCCCCTGCCTGCACCAAGCGTGGGACCGCTGTCACATGGACGGGGAGACTGGTAACAGATAGGTGACAGCCAGCTTGGGGGAAATAAGAGACCCCAGGGCTTGGGCACCGAGCAGGTGGCTGCTCAGGTACGCAGGGGATGTAGAGAAACGCTTGCTAGGGCTGATATTGAGCTGTGTCTGGAGGGATGAGCGGTCAGAAAAAATATTGATAATCTGACAAAAACATGAAGTTTTATTTTTTTTTTCAACTTAGAAGAGGAGAAAAAGAATTATTTTTTTCATTTTCTGGTTATTGCTTTCTGGTCGTTGGATCTCTTGCCTAAGCCAAACAATCAGCTCAGGAATCTTCCCTTTGACGGTGTCCCAGAATGAAGCCTGTTCGGGGAAGAGATGAGTTTTACTCCTCTTTTTACCCTTTTTCTCCCATACCTCCCTTTTTTTTTTTACCTCCTCCATTTTTATTTTATTTTCTTAAGTTTTTATTTTTTATTTTTTTAAGAGAGAGAGAGAGCGTGCATGAGCGGGGTGGGGGTGGAGGGGCAGAGGGAGAGAGGGAATCCCAGGCAGGCTCCCACCCGGCACGGAGCCTGACATGAGGCTTAATCTCGTGTCCCAGAGATCATGACCTGAGCCGAAATAAAGATGGGCGCTTCATGCACTGAGCCACGCAGGTGCCCCAGCTCCATTTTTTTAAAAGTTTTTTTTTTTAATAAACCTTATTTTTTAGATCAATTTTAGATTTAGATTTAGGTTTCTGTAAATCCCCCCCAGCTTCCCCTATAGTTAACCTCTCGTATGACTATGGCACATTTATCACAATTAGTGAATCAATATCAATACATTGCCTGTATGTATCAGTGTTAACTAAAATCCACATTTAATTCAGATTTCCCAAGTTTTTAACCTCACATCCTTTCTGCTCCAAGATCCCTCCCAGAATAGCACACTGCATTTAGTCCTCGTGCCTCCTTGGGCTCCTCTTGGCTGCGCTGGTTTATCTGAGTGTCCCTCTGTTTGAGTGCCTTGACAGTTTTGAGGAGACATCGTCACGTATTTTGTAGAATGTCTCTTGTTGGAATGTCTTCCTTTTTTTTTTTTTTTAACTTGAGGGTTTTGAAAGTATAATATTTATGCATCCTGTGTTCAACTCAGCTCACAGGGAAGGGTCTTTATATATTTAGGAAAAGAAATACTGGTTTATAACCTCTAGCAGAAAGTTCCTGGAGAACCGTGGTTCTCAGTTGGAGTCGGGGGTGGGGGGGCATTTGGTAATGTCTGGAGACCTGTTTGATTGTCACACCTGGGGGCCAGGGGGTGCTGCTGACCTCTAATGTGTGGAGGTCAAGATGCTGCTAGACAGCCTGTAATGCACAGAACAGCCTCCTCACAACAAAGAATAATCCAGCCCCAAATGTCAGGAATCCCAAGTTTAAGAAACCTTGTCCTAAAATGGGGAATTCTAAGCAGTCATTGTGCGATGACATTTTACGGGATGGATATTGTCGTGTATGGTCTGTCATCGCTCATTATGCTGCACCTTGTGCCCGTCTTCTTTGAACTTAATCCTTGGCCCTCCACATGTGCTCATCGGATAGCCTGCCCCATTGGGTGCAGAATGGAAGCATTGCCGCTCGTCCGGGGCGGGGGACGGGGTGCTCCAGTCATGCATTCAGATGCCTGGTGCATTCCCCCTCCCCCGCCCCCCCTTCAGACATCATCTCAGTGCCTCGTCTGTTTAGAACGTTTGGCGGCTTAGCTAGGGCTGTGAAGTGTATTAACTTGTGGAAAAAAGTATGGGGATTAGTGTGAAGTGTTAGAAGCTTTTACAGGGTGTTGAAGGATTTATTCAGAGTTCTCGGTTGAGAGCATTTAATTCTTATTCAAATTATGTGTTTAGTAAGGACTATTTGTAGGACAGTGATATAAGCTTAGTTTATAGAGAATAAACATAAAATGCAAACCCTTCCCTCAGGGAACTGCAGTGGGTTAAGGAAAGGCCTTAATAATCATGAGGTAATTTTAAGATGAGACCAGTGTTTCTCAGACTGTGTTCCTCCATCTCTTCCATCTCTTCCATCTTCTGAGAGATGTGGTTAAGGAAATGTTGAAAATATATATGTTAAAAAAGTGTTTTTTTACAGGTAAGCTTATCAGAGTCTTTTAAAATTCATGAATCTCCAAAAAGGAGGATATAGGTGTAGCACTCCCCAAATAAATTTAACTGTGGAGCCCCTTTTTGAGCTGATAGGTCAAAACAGATGTTCTAAGGACTATACTTGGGAGGTTCAAATAATAGGTATAACAAGATTATATGTATATTAATAATACCCAAAGATGCTTTATGCTTCTTCTTTGTAACCGGGATATAGAATAACGGAGTCAGGGTCTCTTTGACAATCTGGGGAAAGCTGTGTATTCTGTCTTTAGAAAAATATGCAGATTTGACAATTACACACAATACAAGCACATATGGACGATTTTGTAAATGGTTTCAGGGGCTTTCTGTGACATCTCAGCTTCATCTGGTGAGCCCAGTGGTCATTGAACCCTCTGTTACCTTATGAAAGAGTGTGAAGGACCCTCTTGGGTGGGAGGCTGAGGGGAGAACTCAGCAGGGTCTATTTTCTGGATTCAAATTTGCATATAAGATCAAGAAGTCTGACTGGAACAATGACATATTTTTGGCCTGACTTTTACATTGAATGTTGAGATTTTCTGTAACTTGTGGAGGCGGCGGGGTGAAATCTAGACTTCGTTGTCCTCATTCACCAGGGCATCCTGGGTAGCATGAAGAGGAAGTGAAAGGAGATAAAATGTAAAAAGGAGATTAAATGATACTTATGTTGCCAGCTTCTGAAGGAAAGTAGAATCTTGAAAATCGCAGTAGTTCTGCAGCCGTGAGGCACGTCAGAATCACCCGGGGATCTTGTTGAGACATGGAGGCCCGGGCTCCCGGGATGCCGATTCATCAGGTGTGGAGCGTGGGCTGCAAAGCTTGATTTTTCCTGGGCTTAGAAACCAGTCTTTCATTGAGCTCTTGAAGACATGTGGGAACACACCTGTCTTCTGTATTTTAGAGTTGTTCTTTTGGATTTTGGTTTCCAGGAATCTGGTAGACTAGACGGATGGTTTAAAAATCTTTTTTGTATAGAATGTACACATGCTGGAAAAATGACAAAGAATGTTTTTTGAATGTATAACTGACCTTTGAAAACATGAAGTGAAATGGCAGGGACTAAAACTGAAGCGTGGTGGGCAGACTGGAAGGTGTTGCCGTCCCGGGAGCATTTGTTGGGTTTTATTGGTGGTGCCTGTTGAGAGGGACACAGACACAGACACAGACACAGACACACACACAGACACACACACACACACACACACACACACACACACACACACACACACACACACTCTGTGTCTCTGTCTGTGTTGCTCTCTGTTTCCCTCTCTGTCTCTCTGCTGTCTTTGTCTCTGTGTCTCTCTCCAAATCTGTTATAAATCCAGACCCACGGAGAGCTGCCTTCATGGAGGAAGACAGTAGGGAAACTTGTCTGTCTCGGTGTCCTATTTCCTTGTGTGTGGGAGGCTGTGGAGGTCTCCCTGTGACCTTGTAATCACAGGCTAGTTCTCACGGGGGTTTGGGTTTGAATGTAGTCTTCTTGCCTCGTCTGGTTATCTCAAAGGGAGAAGTTAACCAAAAGTGGGACGTCCCAATTTGATAATGTCCTAGGATTCTCGATAGAAGCAAATGTTAACTCTCCCTGTATGGCTAGACCTTCAACCTGGGCCCAAATGGAAAGCAAAGATATTAGTAGACATGTGAGGAAATCCAATAGATGTCGACAATATAGAAATCAGTTCAAAAGAGAATAAAAGAGGGGAGGTAAAAGAAACAGGGAAAAAGCAGGAGATATAAAATGTAGCGGAAGTCATTCCAGCATCACAATAAACTCAGATCAAAAGACAGTTTGTCAGTTCAGATATAAGACAAAGTCTAGCTGCATGTTGTTGGAAGAGATTCACCCCAAAACAAAGATGTAGAACAGTTGGAATTAATGAGAAAAGAGATTTTGGGCAAATGCTAACCAAAGAAACCCAGCAGGTGTTAATATCAGACAGATACTGAAATGACAGTGAAAGAAAATAATCTTTACTGTAGGGAAAGTGGCAAACTATAGTTCACGGGCCAGATCTTGCTTGCTCTTTTTGTATATTAAATTTCATTGGCACATAGCCACACCCATTCATTTCCATATTTTTGGGGGCTTCTTTTGTGCTGTGATGCCAGAGTTGAGTAGTTGCAACAGAATGTATGGTCCATGGACACAGCTCAGAATCTTTACAGAAAATGTATGTTGTCTCCTACACAAGAGCTGTGCCTGTATGTCAATGTGGATGACTCTCACAAAAACAATACTAAGTATGTACATATATAAAAAAGACAAGTTGCAAATGCATGCCTATTTTTAAAGGTTTGAAAGCACATAAAAGATACTATAGATCACTTACAGGGATACGCATGTATGTGCTTAAAGTCTAAAATGTAGGAGAATGATGAACACCAAAGTCAGGGTAGCGGTCACTTCTTTGGTGGGAGGGGAATGCAGGTGAAGATTTAAGAGGTTTATTTCCTAAACTGGATGGTGGGGATATAGGTGTTTTTTGTATTTATCTTTATACTTTTCTGTGTGTCTTAAAAATCTCAAGATGTATTCTTTATGTCTTCTTTTGTCTAGGTGTGATATTGATGACCCTGTGGCCATAGGAAAGAGTAGCAAAAAGATTTCAGGGAGAAACATGGCACATAATAATTTTCACATTTTCAGGTAGGAAAAAAATTCCTAAAAGAGGGAGAGAACCAGAGGACCCCTTCGAAGTCATGGAATCCAGGCTTTTGCTGGAAAATGGAATCCCTTTTTCCATGGCTCTTATTAGTGGCCATCTGGCATCTGCTTGAGTTTGCCATATGAGCACAAGCCTGCCAATTTTATTTTGGATGGCTTGAGTCACAGAGAGTAATTCTAATTCCTCTCCCATATGATAGCTGTTTAAATGGTGATCATGCATCATCACTGCCCCTCCCCTTTGACTTCATTACTTTGGAAGCTCGCCTTTGCGTTCAGTCTGGTTTGTTGATATCCCTTTGAAATTGAACCCTTTGGTACTGAGGACAGGAAGTTGCTTGTAATCTGACTGGCTCAGAGCAAGGGGCGCCGCCAGCCCTGCCCGACTGAGCCTGGTACTTCCGTTGGAACACCTAGAATCCAAGGCTGAGTTAATTTGTGTGAAGTTCCCTTTCCATCGGGTCCTGACTTTGTCATTTCCTATATTGACAAGATACATTTTACATGAAGGAAAAAAAGGGAAAAAAAGCCTCTCTCCCAATTTTGTTTTTAAAGATTTTATTTATTTATTTGACCGGCATAGGGAGTGAGAGAGAGAGACCGTGAGGGGGGTGGGCAGAAGGAGAGGGAGAAGCAGGCTCCCCACTGAGCAGGGAGCCCTGATGCGGGGCTCCATCCCAGGACCCCAAGATCAGGACCTGGACTGAATGCTTAATTGACTGAGCCAGCCACTACTTTCCTCCAGAACTTCTTTGTGTACCTGTCATACATTATTAGCAAGTGCTTAGGTGAAAAAAGGTAGTATTTTCTTTTTCTTTTATTTTTTAAGTTAGATACTGCATGTTTTAGTCAAGTGAGAAAAAGAGGCTAGCTGACTAATCAGCTGGGTAGGAGATTTTTGTACTTCTGTGGGTTGGTCCTTAACTTTGGGTCCTTAACCCAAAGATGGGTTTCTGAAAAACCTATCTTTTTCAGTTTACTAGGGCTTTGAGGAACTGTTTTATATTAGGTGTATTTGTAAGATAAGCCTGAATAAAATTTTAATTTGTATTTAGAGATGTAACTCTCTGAGATGTAACTCTGATGATTACATTGGGCTCATTGGGAATGTTTCTTTTGTTCCCTTTTGAGTAGGAAAACCTACTTGAGAAACATGATTACTGTCAGTATCAGAATGTTGTTTGAGTGTCTATTTTATTTAACAGTATTTGAGTATTGTCTATGTGCCGGTTACTGTAACTGTAACAATGAGCAAGGCAGGAATAGCTAGAGTAGCAGTTTTCCAGCGTTCTGCTCTCAGCACTCTTTAATACACCTAAAATTCTTGAAGATCCCAAAGTTTTTCTGTTTCTATAGGTTATACCAATAGTGACTGTATTTGAAATTTAAAAATGAGAGACTTAAAACATAGGTGCTCCCCACTTCATTTAAAATAACAATAAATCTGTTACCTGCTAGCGTAAAGGACACACTTAAAGAATGATGGCTATTTTCCAAAATCAAAGACCTTTAGAAGAATGTCATGGTTTCACATTTTTGTAAATTTCTGCAGTGTCTCCGATTAATAGGAGATGGCTGGAGTCTCAGATCTGATTCTGTGTTCAGACCATTGAATTGTGAGACATCATGCAGCCTCTCGCTGTAAATTGGTGAAAGAATAAGAGTGAAAGAGGCAAATAATCTCTCTATTAAATTCTTATTGCTTCTTTGATACATTGCTGCAAATGTAGTGACTTAGAACTACCAGATCAGTTACAGTTTTGGAGGTCACGAGTCTGAGCTGGTTCTCACCAGGTTAACATCAGGGTGTTGGCAGGACTCTGTTCCTTTCTGGAAGCTGGAGTGGAGAATGTTTTCTTGCCTTTTCCAGTTTCTAAAAGCTTCCTGCATTCTTTGTTTCATGACCCCTTTCATTTTCAAAGCCAGCAATTTAAAAATGAAGTTGGAGCCTTTTTCACATCACATCACTCTGACACTGAATCTTCTGCCTTCCTTTTCTACACTTAACCCTTGTGCATAGGGCCCCCCCTAGATAAACTAGCTTAATCTCTGTTTTAAAGTCAGCTATTTAAAGTCTGCAACCTTAATTCCCCTCTGCCGTGTAAAGGTAACATATTCACACATTCTAGAGATTAGGATGTGAATGTCCTAACCCACAGTATTCTGCCTGTCATGTTTAAGCATTATTATAAAAATAGTTTGACTCTCAGAGATCCCATGAAAGAGTCTGAGGGTGTGGTTTCCAGGATCCTGCCAGTCTAGGGAAAATATTAGTTGAATGGATGAGGAAAGGAGAGGGGACGGACATTTATGGAGCGCCTAGTGTATGCTAAGTAATCTGCCAGGCATTCGACCTACATTTTATTGTTTGATAACTGTGCCACCTGGACTTACTTAACTTTCCAGCCTTTTTCTCCTCTGCAAACGGGGTAGCGGTGTTTTTCTTAGGGAGTTCTTGTGACTGTTAATCAAGACAACAAGCAGTAGCCAGTGGATGGTATATGGAAGGCATTGATAATTATTCCTTTTCTACGTCCTCCGTACTTTAATGAAAATTCTTGATAGCTTCCCTACTGTTTGATCTTTTAATATGGCTAAATTTTCTAAGAAGTTTCTCCCATGAAACAAACGTACTTTTCTTTTGAGCAGTTAAGTTTTTTTTTTTTCTTAAATAGGCTCCACACGCAGTGTGGGGCTTGAACTCATGACCCTGAGCTAGAGAGTCGCATGCTCTACCACTGAGCCAGCCAGGCGCCCCTAAGTTTGTTTTTTATTAAATGACTTCAGATTAGGTGTAATTGTATTTCAAATATAATCACATGTGGTTTTATGTTTGGAACTTTAGGAAGCAGGATGGATTTCTACAGAGCAGTCAAAATTACAGATATTATTTACAGAATAATATGTGATTTTAACTTCTGGTAGGAGTAGTGTAAATGTTATACGCATTGTTAATTATTCAGATGAGTAATTGTATTTGTCATGAATTGCTCTTCCCTGGAGATGATGCAAAATGTCTAAAGTAAAGGAAGAATGAAAGCTGCTTTTTAGATTTATAGATAAAAATGACTTTTGAATTGCCACCTCCTCTGGAGAGGGCAGCTGTGCTAAAGTTTCTTCTCCAACTTGTCATCTTGCCATTTCTTGGCCTCCCCACTGCCTGTGATGTCGTTCACAGAGCTAGTGCTTTATTACTTACTCGCTTATAATCCCTGCATAGTTCTCTGTGCGGTGCCTGGCACATAGTAGTTGTCCAGGAAGTGCTTACTGAAAAAGTTCCCGAGTGTCGAGTAAGTGGGAAAAACCAGTTTACCACAATCCTATGTGCCGTGTGATCTCATTTCTAGAAAACTCGAGAGAAGGCAAACAAATCTGGTCAAAAGTACAACAGCAGTTGCCTGGGGATGGTCGGGGTGGAGGCGGGGAGGGTGGGTGGAATTCAGAGGGGCGTGAGGAAATGGTTGGGGATGTTCGATACACTTACTATCTTTATTGGGATGATGGCTTCATAGGTGAATATGTATGTCAGACTTCATCAAACTGCATACTTTAGGTGTGATTTCTTATACTCCACTGTACCTCAGTAAAGCTATCCAGTAAAGACAAAGAAGTAAGAGAAGGACTGGCTTGAGGAAGGTTCCCGTGGCAGGAGTGGGAACAGTGTGACGCAGGGTGAATCTGGGGTTCTAGCCAGGACCTCCAGGTGCAGCCGGAGGGGCCGGTGCAGGGTCCCAGAAGAACGCAGGATTTGTGTGTTTAGAGGTGGGGAAGGGTCATTTCTTTTTCTTTTTTTTTTACTTTGCCCCAGGGGTACAGGTCTGTGAATCATCAGGCTTACACCTTTCACAGCACTCACCAGAGCATAAACCCTCCCCAATGTCCATAACCCAGCCACCCTATCCCTACCCTCTCACCTCCCAGTAACCCACAGTTTGTTTCATGAGATTAAGAGTCTCTTATGGTTTGTCTTCTTCCCGATCCCATCTCGTTTCATTTTTTTCCCTCCCTGCCCCCCACGATCCCCACACTCGCCCTGTCCCTCAAATTCCTCATATCAGAGAGATCATATGATAATTGTCTTTCTCTGATTGACTTATTTCGCTTAGCATAATACCCTCTAGTTCCATCCATGTTGTTGCAAATGGCAGGATTTCGTTTCTTTTGATGGGTACATAGTATTCCGTTGTATATATATACCACATTCTCTTTATCCATTCATCTGTTGATGGACATCCAGGTTCTTTCCATAGTTTGGCTATTGTGGACATTGCTGCTATAAACATTTGGGTGCACATGCCCCTTCGGATCACTACATTTGTATCTATAGGGTAAATCCCCAGTAGCTGGGTTGTAAGGTAGCTCTATTTTCAACTTTTTGAGGAACCTCCGTACTGTTTTCGAGTGGTTGCACCAGCTTGCATTCCCACCAACAGTGTAGGAGGGTTCCCCTTCCTCCACATCCTTGCTAGCATCTGTTGTTTCCTGACTTGTTAATTTTAGGGGGAAGGGTCATTTCTTATCTGAGGGTTTGGTTGTGCTGGGCAGGTAACCCCATAATGTTCACCTTCCTAGTGAAAAGTGTACCTTGATCACTTGGTTTTGTCTCTGCATCTATTGGGCTTCTGCAGAAGTAAAGGGATTTATAGTCGAATGGCTATTGGGGAAACTGGGGATACCGGAGACAATATTTTCTGGCTAAAAATAGTTGGGTTCAAATCTCTAAGTTCTAATAGTAGCGCTCCTTTGAGTCATCTCTTTTGAGTCGCGCTGTTTGCTCTACTCTTATTTCCCTTACTGTAACTACCTATTAGTAGAAAGGCTATTGAGTGGTCACAACTGTATCATGTCACGTTTGTTGGCACTAAACATAATGTTCTAAATGTTGACATGAAATTTGCATTATAGTCAAATTGTTCCCTAACACATTAATTGCATTGGGACAAATTCACATTTTTCAAACAGGTGTCAATAGAACTGACTGTCTTTGCCCAAGCCTTGCTTGACAGAAGGAGGTTGTAACTGGTGAAGTTTGCTAAGAGAAAACCCTCTAAGGTTTGCTAAGAGAAAACCCTGTAGGGTAATTTCTTTCCCTTATCATTGTCCTTGGCAATTACAACTGAGAAGTTAAATCAATTTGGTCATAGAACCTTGAGCTCACTTGCTGTGGAGACAGTGGAGGACATGTAAGTATGGCTTCATCTTAAACACAAAAATTCCTATGCCTTTTTTTTCCCATGTAGTTTCAATCAATCTATCTATATACATACTTTTTTTTTTAAAAAGAATTATTTATTTTAGAAAGACAAAAATAGTGCATGCATGAATTGGGGGAGAGGCAGCAGGAGAGGGAGAGAAAACTTCAAGCAGACTGCCTGCTGAGCTCGGAGCCCGATGTCAGGCTCAGTCTTGTGACCCTGAGATCATGACCCGGGCTGAAACCAAGCTTAACTGACTGAACCACCCAGGCACCCCTGCATGTATATTTTTTAAAAGAAATTTTGAAATCTTGTTTCTAACGTGTGAACTTTTAAAAGAGGATTTGAAGCCGTGTTAAAAAAGTATGAACTAATTCATAAAATATTTTGAGTATTTTTGAATATTCATTAAATGAATGAATATGGTGAAATAGAAACTAGAGTTGAGTTTGGGTCAAGTTAGAGAAAAACAAGCATTTTAAATCTGCTCTAACTTTTCTTGATTTAGGAGCATAGAAGTATATTACCAAGAAATCTGACCTTGAGCTGTTAATTTCATCTTCATTTTCCTTCTTTGTAGGTAATAACTACATTAAATGAGGTCCATGCATCTTCATCTGGGGTCCGGTGTGTAGCAAATGCACATCATTCTTAGCCCCTGGGGCTCCTGGGTGTGGTCCACTGAGCCCTGGGAGGATTCACAGAAAGCTTCGTGGTGGTATATAGGGGGAAAGGTAGGCTTTCCCTCTGTTTTTTGTAACATCCAGGGAAAAAGTTGTTTCTTTCTCCTTTTTCTTTCCTCCCCTTCTTTTTCTTCTTCAGGTACTTCAGATTCGAGTGTTCTTTTTTTCCTGGGAGAACAGTTTAAAGTCTAGGGCATATACCAAAAAGAAAAATCCTATTTAGTTAAAGAAAAATGTCATCTTTATGTCTCTGGGATTGTGGTTTGCATTACCCAGAAATTGAGCTTCTAGGATTTCCACGTGCATTTTAGCTTTTGTTTTTGATCATACTCTCATTAATGTGTTGTAGTTCTTGAGTTTGGGTATTTCAGAGTATGCTTGGCCTTCCAAATGGAGCATGTTTCCCCCAAGGTTTTGCTTAATTAATATCACGGTAGCGAAATCTTTGTGTATAAATCTTTATCAACATTTCTGAACATTTTCTTAACATTGATTCCTAGAAGGAGAATTAATAGGTCAAAGGATATGAATATTTTTAAAAAAGACTCCTGGTACTTACTGCCAACCTGCTTTCTAGAAGGTTGGAACCGATTTCTCCTAAATAGCAAGGAGTGAGACCGTCCAGTCTCAGTACCAGAACCAGCTCTGTGTTCTAATATTAAAAACAAAACAAGGACAGAAAGCCCCCTTAAAGAATACATACAAATAACAAAAGCAACATAAACACTACTGCAGTCTGATGGGAAAAAAATGGCATCTTTTAATCCTTAGCCAAGTAACATGTGCTTCTTATAGAAAAGAAGTGAATGAAATATAGTAAAATCATTTGTAATTCACCTTTCAGAGAGAGTGAACTAATTGTTCTAATTGTTTATGATTAGGATGGTTGAACATGTACATTTGTTAGCCATTTAATTTTCTCATGAGATATATCCTTTATATTTATTGGATTTTGGATTCTTTTTTTAATGTTTAGGATATTAATTCTTTCCTTTTTACCTTTAAACTTCTAATCCAACCTTTTCCCTCAGATTATTGTTTTTGACATTTCTGATACACAGATGTTTAAAATTTTATATTGTAGGGGCACCTGGGTGGTTTAGGCAGTTGAGCTTCCAGCTCTTGATTTTGGCTTAGGTCATGATCTCTCAGGGTTGTGAGATCGAGCCCCGCACGGGGCTCTGTGCTTAAGATTCTGTCCCTTTCCTTCTGCCCCTCCCCACCCCGTCTCTTTAAATATTTTTTTATATTGTAAATCTGTCGATAGTTTCCATTTGTGATTTATTGTTATTCACATTTGGAATGATGAGATAAATAGTAATCTATATAGTTTTGCCAACTTTTAAAGATTCTTAAAAAAATTCAATTCTTTGATTTGCATGGTGTTTGTTTTGCAGCACAGTATAAAGGGAAATCTTCCCTGACCTTCTTTTAATATAGCTAACCAGTGTTTATGTAGCTAGACAAAGAGAGACTGAATATTCCATGTGAATTTAATTCAAGATGGTACTCAACTATAGCATATTCCGGAGAACAGAGAGTAGTAAGTAAATTACCCACCTTGCTGAAAGTAGGGCACATGAAGGAGAATTTAAGATTGGAAAGATGGTTTAAAGTATAAATGTCTTTAATGCCAGGTTAAAAAATTGAAATTTGAGTGGCTGAATATGCTTGAAATGAACTTTTAGTTACTAGGACCTCTTTAGCTACAAGCAGTAAAACATCCAACTCAAACTGATTTAACTTAAGCCAAGAAAATTTTTTAGGAAGAAATTTTATGGGCTTGTGTAATTGAAAAATCAAGAGGTGGTATTAGCTTCAAATATAAGTTGTTCCAGTATGTCATTGGGTGGCTTCTCTGTCTCTTGACTTTTCTCTCTTCCATTCTGGCCTTTATAAAGGTTCTTAGAGATGGCCCCTCACATCTCCAGTTTTAAATCTTTTAGATCCAAGTTTGGAAGCAAAGAATGCCTCTTCCATGAAATTCCCTTACAAATCCAGACATCTTCCTGTCTGGACTCGTTGGTTCCCTTTGGCCACAAGGAAATCGTGATGATGATTGGCCGGAGGAGGTCCTAAGCCTTCTCCAAATGAATTAATGTTGGCGAGGGAATTCAGGTGCTCTTGTTGGGTCTGGACCTAGGCCTGGGTCGTGTGTTCTTCTCCTGGAGTCAGGAATGGAACCTCAGTGAGGCCATATAGTCTGGATGTTGGGGAGCAGCGGTTTCCCAAAGCAGGGCGGCATACTGGAGGATTAGTAGGTGTGTGAGTCAGCTTCGGCTATGTTATGCTGCAGTGACCAGTGGCACTGAAGTCTCCGTGGCTTACTAGAGACAGCTATAACCAGATTCTTTCTCACTCCTGCAAAGTCTCCTGGGGCCTTGGGCCACTCTGAGAGTGGCCGTCCGTGTTCTAGCCCAGCGTGGCTGCCCTGGGACCAGGCTCTCGTCAGAGCTTTGGCCAGACTCACAGAGCTGTCTCTCCATTTCTCTGTAGTAACTGTATAGTCTTGCTGTCATCATCCATCAGGTACAACAGGAATTCACTTTCTAAAGTGGCACGTACTCTTGTTTCTGTTTGGGGAAAAAGTACCTGATTGATTAGTCAAGGGCCCTTCTTCCGTTTACACTTTAGAGTCTACAGCTTAGACAGACTGTTTGTCTTTTTGTGAGTGGCATTCTTTCCTTTGCCTTGTAATTATTCGTGTTTGTTCTCAGCACTTTTTTGAAGTGGTTTTATGGAGCGTTGAAATCCCTTTTAAGCGTCCCACATTCCTCATGTTTATTTTGAGTGATGACATTAAACAGCAGCTTTTCGGTGGTGACGTTCATGTGATTAATACGCCTTGGGCTCTCAGCCCGCGGGAGATCCCCGGGCGGCCAGTGGAGGTGTGCTGTCAGCGATTTGCCGTCCGAGCAGGGCTCCTTGAGGACTTTGCCTGCTCTTCTCAGGGTGTGGGAAGGGAGACTACTGCCAACCCTCTTCCTCAACATGAACTTCTAATTTCACCAGGCTGTTAGAACTTCCCATGAGGAGATCATTTGTGAAAGCAGAGCTGTCGGTCAGTCTGTAAGCAGTCCTGCTTCCCTGACTTCATCTGGACGAAGGTGCTGTGTGGTCATATTCAGAAAATAGCATCCTGCCCAGGGGCCCATTGATTATGTAAGGCGGGACACCTGTGGTGGCCGATGCCACTTGGCTCGGAGCTGTGAGCCTCTCCCTTCTGCAGAACTAGTCTGGTGACCTGTCTGCCTTCTAGTTTTTAAAATGCTCCTGTCTTGTTTCCTGTCCTCCCATGTGTCTCCTTTGCAAAAGAAAAAGAAAGCCAAAGTAATCATCTCATTGATGTTGACAAAAGAGAACTAATGAAATGGAATCGTTGGTGCATCTTAAGTGTTTGGATTTTCAGCAGGCTCAGCCCTGTCTAGGTTGTCTGGTGGGAGGGGAGAGAAATATGTGCATGCATTTATCACGTCATTCATTTATTCCCACATTTGCCTTCCTTGGCCTGGGTGTTCTGTGGGGGGATGTAAAGGCTTAGTTTTAAGTTACTTAATTTAATTTATTTATTTAAAGATTTTGCTTATTTATTTGATAGAGATGACAAATAGGCAGAGAGGCAGGCAGAGAGAGAGGAGGAAGCAGGCTCCCTGCTGAGCAGGCAGCCCAACTTGGGGCTCGATCCCAGGACCCTGAGATCATGACCTGAGCCAAAGGAGAGGCTTTAACCCACTGAGCCACGCAGGCACCCCTGAAGTTAGTTTAATACAGCAACTTATCTGGTGACTGTGAGTAGGCTTCAGGGGGGTCAGCCTCCGTGAAATTGTCTGCAAAATCTGGAAGGGCATTTTTCTGCGGAGAGGATTCTATAGTGTGGGTTAGGTTCTCAAAGGGATCTAAGGCTCCAAGTTGCAAGGAGCCTTCTCAAATGCCGAACACCTCGTTGTGGGCCTCGTTGTGGGCCTCGTTGTGGCTGACGTAGCTCCTGGTGGGAGCTGTCACCCTGCGAAAGCAGTACCTTTTCAGTATTCACGTGGCTGCTTAGAATGGAAGTGAGTAACGCGGGCCATTCCTAGCCAGAGAGAGCGGAAGGAAGGGGGAAGCAGTGTAGGCTCTCTGGCGAGCACCGAAATGACGAAGGATTGACTTCATTTGACTGAGGGTAAAACACACCCTTCCCAAATGCTTGTTGGTCCCATAATCTTGGAGAAGAGCATTAGGGCCATAGCTTCTGGAGCCAGACTTGCCAGATTTAAGTTTCGGCTCTGCCATTTCGTAGTTGTGTGTATTTCAGCAAATTATGTAATTTCTGTGTGTCTCAGATGTCCTCGTATATCAAACTGGGGTGATACAGTATTGGCATCATAAGACTGCTGTAAGGATTAAGTGAGAGAATACAGAGTTCTATGATAGCACGTAGCACGTGGTAGGTGCTTAATAAATATTCGCTGATAGTGGAGACCACAAGTTGTCCTTAGTCACATGAAGTCCTTAGTCATGGACAGTTTGATTTGTGTGCATGTGTTGGATGGTTTTGTATCCATCTCCCAAAAAGTCAGCTGCTTTTAGCATTTGCACTTATGAGCTGTTTCAAGTAAATTTTGGTGCACGAACATCGTAAGGGATGAAAGAGCACAGCCACATATCCTTTTGGTAAAATAGAGCAGTCAGTGTTCTTGTCACAAAACGTTGCCCGATGAGGTTCTTGCCGTGAGATCTAACTGAACGCAAATGTCGTATTTCCTTTTTGTCTTTGGAAGTATGCTCTACAGTCTTTAGTCCTGATTTCCCTGAGGATGTGGTGGCTGAAGACCCACAGTCTGAGCCTTCACCTCTCTGATCAGTTCGTCCCGCCTCCTCAGGCTTCAGGGGGCTGGTGTCTGTCCTTTGCATTCCTCCTCTGGTTCCTCTAATTACTGGGAAATGTCTCCCTCTGTAGTTTTATTCTCTTTGTCATTATGGGTGGAAGATGAGAAATTACAGATTCTTCACTGTATTCCACGAAAGTTAAAAAAAAAAAAGACTGCAAAGATGGGGTCTGCATACTTCTTTTATACTTTCCCCAAAATGGTGTGAGACTTTGGGCTGTGCCCTGAGGAAGCGGAAGGAGGAGGTCGTGGTGATTGATTTCACTCCTGCACCTATCTGTGGGGCGGGGAGGATACAGTCATGATCGAATGTTGTGAATGTTACACACAGAGCCGTGTGTACGCCGCGAGGCCAGCTGTGCAAAACGCATACGTAAACAGTATTGCAGCCAGTACGTTAATGATTTTTTTTTTTCTGGGTGAGACGATGTTGTGTGATACTTAAATGTAATCATCTAGATGTTTCTCAATTTTTGAAATCTGTAACTAGCATGTATGATTTTTTAGACCAAACAAATCATTTTGTGATACTGAAGCAAAGAATCTTCTTTAGAAAGTTTTACCGAGATACTGTTTATATACTGTACTGTTCAACCACTTAAGCTCTCCCGTTCCTGGGCTTCCAGTATATTCACAACAGCCGTTTAGCCAGCACCCATCATCAGTTTGAGGATGTTGTCATCACCCCAAGGGGAGATTCTAGATTCATTTAGCCATGTCTCCCCACCCCCGCCCACCCCCGGCAACCACTGATGTGTCTTCTGCCTCTCCGGATTTGTCTGTGCTGAACATTTCAGACAAATGACCTCATATCACACGCAGGCCTTTGTGGCTGGCTTCTCTCACTCAGCGTAAGGTTGTCAAGGTAAAGCTAATCTGCTTGCACTTTGGGGACTCCTAGGAATCCTGCTAACCCTTATTTTTATCACAGGGTAAAATGTTTCGTTTTCTTTACTTCCAGACTTGGTTCCTTCAATTATGAACAACTTGTTGAATCCAGATGCCATTTTCTCAAACAATGAGATGAGCCTGTCGGATATTGAAATCTACGGCTTTGATTATGATTACACCTTGGTGTTTTATTCCAAACACCTCCACACGCTGATATTTAATGCTGCTCGAGACCTTCTCATCAATGAACACCGGGTAAGAGCACAGGGACGCTGCGGTCTTCCTCCTCCTTCCCTTAGACGTTGAAGAACAGCATTGAGCAGACCCGGCCTTGTGCCTGGCACACAGATGTCACTTGGTAAAGTGTTGTTAAATGAATGGGTAGATTTTGTTCCATTCCAGATGACTCAGTCTGGAAGATTTTGTTTAACTACTTTTTTTTGAGGTATGGTTGACATACAAAAAGCTGTCCGTACTTAATGGGTATAACTTGATGAGTTTGGGGATAATGTGTATACCCATGAGACCTTCACCACCATCAAGGTCAAAAACTGTCACCTCCCAAAGTTTCCTCCTGCCCCCTTCATTATTACTGTTTGTGTGTGTGTGTGTGTGTGTGTGTGTGTGTGTGTGTAGTAAGAACACTTAACAGAAGATTGACCCTCTCAGCAGATTTTGGGTAAGACAGTATTGTTTGCTGTAGGTGCTGTACTGTTTAGTAAGTAGATCTCCAGAATTTGTTTATCTCACATGACTCAATTTTTGTACCAGAAGATAGTTTTTTATTTTTGTTTTTTAAAGATTTTATTTGTTTATTTGAGAGAGAGAGCAAGTGAGCATAAGCAGGGGGAATGGCAGAGGGAGAGGGGGAAGCAGTCTCCTTGCTGGGACTTGATCCCAGAACCCTGAGATCATGACCTGAGCTGAAGGCAGACACTTAACCGACTGAGCCACCCAGGCGCCCCTGGAGGATCATTGTTGTTTTTTAATTTTTTTTAAAAATCTTTAGCTGTCTCTTTGACAAAAGACTCTCAAGTTACGCGTTAGTGGAGACAGGGCTACAGACTTCGTGCTCTCATTTCTCACCGAGCAGTGACGCAATTTCTCCCAGAGCTGATGAACTTGGCAGCCCGTTGAGTTCTGCTTAGAAGAAATCCTTCAAATGATAGGCAGTGTTTTACCCTCACCCCTGACTTGAGTTGTTCTTACGTGAAGGACATTTGAACGTCTTCTGATGCATTGTATTGTTAAGGGCTTGTAGTAAGGAAGGAAAAAGGAAACATGCAGAACCCGACTATGCTTTCCCATCGTGAAGTTTGAGTTCACGTTCAGGAGCCAGGATGAGAAGCGTCCTCAGAGGTCACCTGGACTAGTGCCCTTTCAGAACCCCACAGCGCCCCGAGAAGTGCGGCTCGGTTGTCTCAGACCGAGTGCATTTACGGCAGGGGGCGCTCCTGACTGGGGTGGGCCAGTTCTGCCCTCCTGCAGCTTTCACCGTCCCATCTCTTCTCCTGTCATTTCTTCCTTCACGCATTCCTTTAGCCTTTCCTAAGTGCCCCCGCTGTGTGCCAGGCCCTGTCGTAGAAGCAGGGAGCTGGATGAGCACACAGGTCCCAACAGGGTCGTCCCCGCAGGGACCCCAGTGGAGTCAGCCGTGCAAGCAGAGGAATTGTGTGGCCGCCTGCCGGAGGCCTCTCCACAGATCGGAACGAAGAGCTAGGGACGTGGAGAGGCCGCTTGGAACAACTCTCCCCGCCTGAGGGAACTGGGAAAACAATGAAGAAGGCGATATTTCAGCAGAGCTTGTCTGCAGAGTTGTGCTGGGGTGAGCAGACTGGTGGGTGTGGGAGAACTGATGTTTTATCCCTGACTTATCCTCTGGAATAATGTTTTATACTACTGGGCTGCATCTCATGTAGTCCAGCCTTTGTGCTGTCCAAGATACATGTCTTTTCTCGGGGCGATCATTTGTAGTTTTTCAACCATTCTCATTTGGCCTCCTTTCTGGTCTTTTATCATCTCAGTTACCCTTCTTTGTGTGTGCGCTCTGGTTTATCCCTCTCATATGTGAGGCCCTGAGCTGAAGATGTTACTGCAGGGGGGGTGTGACTGGTGTGGAGGGAGATCATCACCTCCCTGGTTCTGCATACCCTACCTTTATTAATGCTACCGAAGTTTCCATTAGTTTTGGATCCTCACCATTTGATGCAATATATTTCCTGATCCCTTCAGCTTTTGGTTATTGGATTTAATAAGCAACTCAGTTTCTCCTCATTCGGAATGCAGAAATGGCATTTACCAAAAAGAACCTTCCCTTCTGCCACTAAGCCAGCAGCCAGCTTTCTGTAGTTATGGCCACTTTACCACACATAAACCCGTCTAGCCACTTGGTATCCAGCTGCACTTCTCCGTTTGTTCAAGAGACTCTCCTCTCTTCCATCTAACTCGCAGACTTCTCCCTTCACGGTGGGAGTGAAAGCAGAGTAAGAACGAGGTGGTGTGGCCCTCGCAGCCCTGTCTGCCAGCCTGCACCATCTCTCCACCACCTCACTGGGAGATGGAGCTGAAGGGGTGTTGCACTGGTGCTGGTGGTCTGGTCCTCGGTCATCTGTGGCATTTGCTGTGACTTTGATATCACTTATAAGATGAAGGTCATTTTATTGGCAGCCCCGTCTGTTGATTTTCTGCTAGGTACTGAAAGCAAGGTTCTCGAACCTGACCGCTGGTGTTCAGATCCTGACTTTCACCACTAACTTCTCAAGGAATCTTGAGAAACTCACCTCATTTCTCTGAGCCTCCTTTTCCTCCTCTGTGAAATGGACACAGTAACTGTACCTTGCTCACAATGTCATTGTCATAATTAAATGAGTTAATATATATAAAGTGCCTGGCAGGTAGAAAACACTCACTACAGGTTAGCTGTGACTAGCGTTGCTTCTCCGATGTGTGACAACCCTACAAATAGTCTCTATTTTACAGGTGAGGACCCTGAGGCTAATGGAAATGAGCTGGTAGCTCAAAGCCCACGAGATCAGTAGGAGGCAGAACCAGGATTTGAACTTAAATCTGTTTCCAAGGCATAAATGCTCTCTCCTTTATTCCTTGTTGTCCCAGTGGGATTAATAACAGCTTTCATTTCCACCCTTTTGTTCATATGAAAGTAAAAGATTCACGAAGGTAAAAAATTCATAAAGACAAAAAATGTATGAAATTTTGGGGGAAGAGAGATGACATAGGTGGGGAAAAGGAGGTGCAATCATTTTGATTAGAAAAGCTTCTGGATTTAAGATCCCTGAAATTTCAGTCCCATTGTGTCTGTTTGTTGCTTTGATAAAAGAGATCAGTCATAACACTAATTATATCAGGCATATTAATAGAGTCAATTATGCTTATGCAGATTTTTCTCTTGCTCTGATGAAACAAAATAATTTTTCCAAGAGGCATTTAATTTGGTGCCATTTTTCCTGCCAAAGACTAAATGTACTTGTAGAGATGGGAAGACATCTGCTTTTGAGATGCACAGTAATAGAACTAGTAAGTTTGCAATCTTGCAGCTTCCCAAAAAGCAAACGTAAAAGTTCTAGCCCCTTCTTAATTACGCTGTTTTTTCTTTTTCTTTTTCTTTTTTTTAGGAAAACAAGTTTTTACAAAAATAGAACAATATAGGGTAATGATTGTATCTACATTTCCCTTTCACGGGTCCACCTAGGAATAGAAAGGGAGTGTTCTGGATTTCGCCCCCTAGATCCACGCCCTCCTCATTCACTGGCATTGAGGTTCGCCGGTTTTCCAGATCCAGAGCTGCACATCAGCTGTGACCCCTCCCATTCTTCTGTATGCTGGGTCTGATCTGTCAGCAAACGCTATGGGTTCTCACTCTCTTTTTTGTAAAAATAAACTTTTAATTTTCGGAGAGTTTCAGGTTTATGACAAGTTGTGACATTAATAGGGAGAGTTCCTGTATCTGTATCCCAAGCCTCGTTTTCCCTCTTGTTCCCGGTTTACATTACTGTGGTCCATTGATCACAACAAAAGAACCATACTGATCCATCTTTATTAACTAAAGTCCACGCTGGATTCTGGATTCCCTCAGTTTTTACCTGATGTTCTCTTCCTGTTCCAGGGTCCTGTCCAGGACTCCACAATTACACTGAGTTGTCACGTCTCGTTAGGCTCGCTTCGAGAGTTTCTCACGATTCCCTGGGTTGTGGTGACCCTAGCACTTGAGGAGTACTACTAGTCAGGCATTCTTTGAGGATGCCTTCTCTTGGGGTTCGTCTGACATTTTTCCTGTGATTAGACGGGGGTTCTGGGTGCCACTCTCACCATGTTCATGTCAAGGGTACATGTTGTCTACATGGCTTACCACCAATGACGTTGGACTTGACCATGTGGCTGAGGTCTGTGTCTAGGGTCTCTGCAGCGTGAAGTTACTCTTCCCCTTTCCATGCTCTGCTCTTTGGGAGGAGGTCACTGTGCAGCTGTGAACTTTCTTTTCACTCACTCATAGTGTGTCCTAACTCTGTCCCCCTCTTCCCTACTGCCACTGCTCTTGTCCAGGCCACCATCACCTTCCAGCCTTGTGGCTCCTGGACCCAAAATCCGCTCGAGCCCTCCTGGCATGCTTGGAATGGCAGAGAAGGCCTTCCAGTGCTCCCAGGCCCCTGTCTCCCCCCGACCCCGTCTCCCCGCCTGGCCCTCACTCAACTGCAGCCACATCAGTGTTCTCGCTGCTCCTCGAACTGCTGGACCCTCCAGCCGTGGGCCTTGGCACGAGCATTTCCTCGGCTTTGGAACATCCTTCCTGGCCCCGGGCAGTCTGAGGCCTGGCTCCTCATTTTTTTTTTTTTTTTCCCTCCTGGTCTCTGAGCCCTTGCATTGCATTTGCTCTGTAGTCCTTCTTATCAGGAGGCCCTGTGCTGGGTGTTTTTGGTCTGCCTCTCCCTGGAAGGGTGTAAACTTCTTGGGGGCAGGGGCTGTGCGTTCTGTTTGCTGCCATCTTCCCAGGCCCTGGCACAAAGGACACAGTTAAGTGAGAGTGCTGTGCTTGGTGTGGAATCACCACTCGGGCTGGTTGTTCTGCCCTTGCTTCCCATTTTGTGAAGATTTTAGAGAACTTTGTTTTTGTGCCCTTCTGCCCTGCCTCTAGTAAGACTCATAATTTAGGCTACTCAAACTGTCAAACCGAGATCTCTGAAAATCCTGTATTTCTAGGCATCTGGACCTCAGGAACTCGTGGGCAGTGTTGGGACATAGAGGTTACTGTCTCGAGAGCTCTGTCACTGGCCAGAAAGGGGGCACGCGGGCCAGCCGCAGAGCTGTAGGAATGACCCCCACCCTGGGAGCCCCCGGCTTCTCCGTGGTGTTCTGCTGTGAGCTCTGCTCAGAGCTGCGAGGGGTGTTTCCATAGCACGTTGCTCTTCCTTCGTCCCCACACACTAGCCTGCTCAGATTGTGCTTGGCGTGAGAACGAATCCAGGCGCTGAAGGAAACCAGGCTGGGCCTAAATAAGAAGATTTTTAATAAAAGTCCCTAGGCAGGTCTTTTTTATCTTTTCGTACTCTTTGTTCTGCTTTTAGAGACACCGGTAATCTTCATGACACATTGAGTGAGTCATGTTTTTCAGGCTGGTGGAAGGATTCTCCACTCTGACGAGTCCAGAAAATCTAGCTGTAGGCCTCTGGAGAAAGTGTGACGACCTGGCTGATGGGAGCCCCTCGCAGAGATGAGTGCCGTGCACGCGTACGTGTGCATGTGTGCCTCTGTGTGTGTGTGTCTGTGTTGGAAAGGGGCTCACCATGAGGACAGTTTTGACTCGATCGGCTGTATGGGGAAACACAGTTTAGGGGCAGGAACACAGAAGTCACCCCAGTCCAACCATTTCATTTTCCACAGGAAGGAAGGGGCCTGGAAGGGTTAAGTGACTGGCCTCAAGTCCTCTGGGAGAGTAGCAGAAGCTAGCAGAGTGGGTCTGGAAGCCCAGGCCCCTGGTTCCTTGTCCAGCAAAGCAGCTCTGTGTCACTGCGTACCTGCTACATGCTGGAGACAGTTTAATTTCTTGAAAATTTTATTTATTTATTTATAAAGATTTTATTTATTTATTTGACAGAGAGAGAGATCACAAGTAGGCAGAGAGGCAGGCAGAGGGAGAGGGGGAAGCAGGCTCCCCGCTGAGCAGAGAGCCTGATGCAGGGCTCGATCCCAGGACCCTGAGGTCATGACCTGAGCCTAAGGCAGAGGCTTAACCCACTGAGCCACCCAGGCGCCCCAAGATTTTATTTTTAAATAATGGCTACACCCCACTTGGGGCTTGAACTTACAACCCCGAGATCAGGAGTCACAGGCTGTACTGACGTAGTCAGCCAGGCGCTCCCCCGTATACATCCTTTGACTTACCTTCTCTGCTTCCACCTGCGGTAAGACTCTTGGCGTCCTTACCTTGGAGGCGACAGAACTGATGCGCAGACAGCGACCTTACTGAGGTCACCCAGCTTGCACATAGCAGGACTGGGATTTGAGGCCTCGTTCTGCATCCCTGGAGCCTGTTCTTTGTGATGACAGTGTCCCGTGAGGCCCTTTCAGGTGCCTCTGTCTGCTCTCCACGTTGTCTGCCGTGTCTCTGGACCGCTGTGAAAACACTGTGGGTCTGTCAGGAGTGGCTTCGCAAGACCACCCAGCTCCGGGGCCCATGGCGGGTGCATGGCCGTGTCTCACTGTGCTGTCTGTGTCCTGCGGGGGGCATCCGGACAGGCCATTCAGGGAAGGAGCTGCCTGACTTCCTAGCAGTCCGGGCTCAGGGTATACACTCGCTCTCACCGTCACACGCCGTCTCTCAGCCGCAGCGGCCAGCCCTGCCTCGTCACCGTGAAGCCTCGGAGCAAACTCCTCGGGCCCCCCAAGGCGGCAGGTCCCGGCCTCACAGGAGGCGAGGAGCATCCAGAATGGAGGCTCAGGTTTCGTTCAGAGTGGATTGCAGGTTGGGGTGGACTTGGGTGTGACGCGGGCCTGGAGTCAAACACTGGCCTGACCACAGTTAATCTTTGCGAGCTCAGGCAGGGTCCTTGACTCTGCTTCTCAGATGACTCAGCAGTCCAAGGGCCATGAGGTGCCCTCCTCCTCCGTGCTGGTGAGGTGAGGAGTACATGGGATAACGTTGCAGAAAGTGTGCAGAACCGTGTATGGCCCGTGATTCCGTAAAGCTGCCCCTCTCAGGAGCATTTAAACATCTCCCCAGTGTCCTACCTGTTCCTCATCACTCCCAAGTTTAGGAGGAGACTCCAGAGGTGTGGGGACCCATGGCCTCGCTTCAGGAGGCAGGACCATGGTGCCCTGTCCGGGGTTCGGGGGATGCGAGCGTGAAGTCTGTCCGTAAAAATGCAGAACCGTACATGGTGTTCGGAATTCTTGGAAACGCCCCAGAGTGGAAATAGCATTTGGTGATTTCTTGGCATGCGTGGTGGGTGTTAGATAGACGAGCTTGGATGGGACATTTGAGTCAGCATTCTGTGCAGCTTGAACACTTGCTGCATGCCGTTCAGCCTGGCGGGAGCGGGAAGTGTTTCCACGCAAACGTGACCCTGGCCATGGAAACTTAGTACTGTTATGCAAAGAGATTCTGTGCCTCTTGTTAGCCGTCTAGGCTTTTTTTTTTTTTTTTTTTTTTTTGGGGGGGGGGGGGGGNGGTTCCACACCCAGCACGGAGTCCGACATGGGGCTCAATCTCACAACCCTGAGATCATGACCTGAGCTGAAAGCAAAAGTTGGACGCTTAACGGACAGAGGTGCTGCTGGCTGTCTGGATTTTTACTTCAGCAGTTTATGTTGTGATTGGAAGGAAGCTCCTGGTGCCACAGCCTCTTTAGACTCAGGAATATTCATCTGTCTTACAGGTCTGTACTGCAAGGGCAGAGGGAAGTGGGGAGAACAGGGGAAGAGGCCCAGGCCGGATTCTCTGCCCCGCCACATCCCAGCTGTGTGGCTCGGGCACCCTGTGTCTGTCAGCGCCTCCGGTGTCCCATCTGTAAAATGGGAATGGGCGGGCCTGTGTGCGGTAGCCGCAGACGCTGTGCTTGGTACCTCGGTGCTGCCGGGGGGAGCGGTGTTCTAATTCTGAGATTTGGGGAGGGAGAGAAGGACTTGGATGCCTGGTCTAGTAGATAAGAACGGAGCTGGGATTTTTGCATAGTTTGCAGAACGGTTTGATAACAGGAGCTGCAGGAGCCGAGCTGCCCGTTCTGAGTCCGGGTGTCGGAGCAGTGACGGGCAACCACGTGCTGAGAGAGGGGCCTCTCCGGCTGCGCCCGACAACGGGGAGGGCCTTCCAGCCCTTGGCGGGTGAGCCGCGGCCGACTGTCCGGATGAGAAAAGCAAAGAAAGCTATATGGAGGGGCCCCCCTCTGAAAAGTTTGCAGCTTGGTTCATGGAACCTGGTGGTGGGGCCATGCTGGCTGACACACTGAGGTGCTCAAATACGAGCTGAGCACATGTATTTGGTGATGTGTTGGGGAAAGTGCTGCTTCTAAGAGAGAGGACGTTCCAGTTCCTCTTCATCGGCTGCCTTAAATACAGTAGGAGGAGGCGAAGTCTGGGAGGTGGAAGCAGAGATGTTTCTGGGCTCCTAGGGGAAGTAGGGGTCCAGGGGCAGAGGGAAGGGATGGGTGGGGGGAGTCAAGACGAGACAAGCTGGGGCCAGGCTTGGGTAGATGAGCAGCAATGGGGTGGAGGGAGGGCTCTGTGACCAGGAGGTGCTTGGTCCAGAAGCAGGGGGCCAGGCTGTGGTCTTCCTCACCCCAGCTTCCCACCTAAGTGTGTGAGCCACCTCAGCCTGTGTACAGGGACCAAATCTGGACACTATCTTGAGCTTAGTTTGTTGTTACCTAAAAATGGTTCCTTTCTTCTTTCTTAGTATCCGGTGGAAATCAGGAAGTATGAGTACGACCCAAATTTTGCAATTCGTGGACTTCATTATGACGTGCAGCGGGTAGGTTTCATCGTTGTGTTTTTCTACAGTTTAATGGTGTTTGGGAATAACGTACTCTTGGTGCTTTTCTTTGCTGAACACAGAAATTGATTTTAAATTCTATTCCTTGGGGTCACAGAATTGAATTATTAAAAAAATCTTTGGATAAAGTCTTTTGCAAAAGACTGTATTAGAAAAAAATGAATGCATTTAGCTATTTGGAAGATACTCCTTATTTCTAGAAGTCAGTCGTGGTGTTCTGAGGAGGAGCCGGTCGTCCTGTTGTTTTTGCAGATCAGTCATTTCCTTAACAGACTGCACAGCGCTTCTTTCTTTCTTTCTTTCTTTCTTTCTTTCTTTCTTTCTTTCTTTCTTTCTTTCTTTCTTTTTCTTTCTTTCTTTCTTTCTCTTTCTTTCTTTCTTTCTTTCTTTCTTCTTTCTTTCTCCTTTTCCTTCCTTCCTTTCTTTCTTTTCCTTCCTTCCTTCCTTCCTTCCTTCCTTCCTTCCTTCCTTCCTTCCTTCCTTCCTTCCAAGATTTTAGTTACTAGAGCAAGTGAGAGAGAGAGAGAGCACATGAGCAGGGGGGAGGGGGAGAGGGAGGGGGAGAAGCAGACTCCCCGCTGAGCACGGAGCCTGACTTGGGGCTCGATCTCAAGACCCTGAGATCATGACCTGGGCCGAAGGCAGACGCTTCACTGACCCAGCCCCCTGGCGCCCCCACAGGGCTTTAGTCAACAAGCAGACCTGTCGGACACAGAGTGTTGCTTTGCCACGTCCACCTGGTGTTGCTAGGATTCATGATGACCCCTGAAATTCTCATTCAATATGCGCCTTGCCGTGCATTATTCACCTGCGTGTGTGTTTGTTTTTGAAGGCAGTATTGATGAAGATTGATGCTTTTCATTACATCCAGTTGGGAACCGTCTACAGGTAAGCGTAAGAGGAGGTAAATTGAATTCACTCACAGTAACCAAGTGACTTTGGGTTTCAAGACCCACTGACTGCCTGGTGATGAAGAGGGTTGTAGTGTGTGTATTTGTGATTATTCACTCATTCATTCAAGAGCATTTACTGGGGCCTATTATGCCAGATCCGAAGGGTTGGCTTACAAGGATGCCCCAGGGAGCTTGGACTGTAGATTAAAAGCCACATAAATAAGCCAATGACTGCAGTCCATAGTGATCAAGGTGATGAGGTGTTTAGACCATTAGGGGGCGCTCTGGAGGGGGGCAGTCCTGGAGGAGGACCGGCTCTCTAGAGGTGCCCATCTACCAGCTGAGTGAGGGTCCTGGAACCAAGGTTTTGGGTGGGGTGGGAGTCTGGGGTGAGGGTTAGGGTTCTTGCTCTGACCATGGCAGTTGAGTAGTTTGGATATTAAGACCCCCCACTGCACCCCCGTTTATTAGAATTAGTAGAAGCACTTAGCTAAGTCCAAAATCTTCGTCACTTTGAAAATGAAGGATATTACCTTTTCCGATTCTTGAATTTGGGGAGGATTTAGGAGTATGGTTATTGTACCTTAAAAAAAGAGGTATGCCTATCTTAGGTTCTTCTTTCACAAACTCTTTATTATAATTAGTGTTTCCTTATCCCACTTAAACATGCACACAATTCCGATCGGATAGTACCAGGAGCATCGTGGCGGGCCACGGTAGCCCTCTGTCCCCCTCCCCACCCAAGCCCTTTATACTCTTCACTTTTTCCTTCACGTCTTTCTTCCTGTTTCTAAATACTGTGCTCAGACTTCTGTTTCCTGATTTATTAATTCTGGATGTTGTCTCTGCCACGGCACAGGACTGGGTGCACACACACGCCTCGCTTCTGCAGCCTCACACCCCGAGCCTCGTGCAGATCTGCGTCGACTTGTTTCTTCATCCTTGGTGGTTGTTTGCGTCATGACTCTGCAGGTCTTGTTCCTTCTTACACCATGTCGTGCACTGTGACTGCTCTGCTCTGTGTACAGTGCTTGGTTTTTCTTGGATTTAATGATAACATCTTTTTATCTGCTTTGCTTTCTGTAGAGGTGTCCCTGGGGTTTTCTCAACGCTCCATCACCGGTATCATCCATGTATTTATTTCCCAACAATTCAAATGTCTCAGATACTTTTGTGTTGAACTGACTACCCCTTGTGCCCTGACCTCCTCTGATGGCTCGTCCTGGGGCTTGGGGTTGCCTCTCTCCTCCGTTCCCCGATGCCCGTCTCTTCCTCTCTCCGGCTTTACTCCCTCATTCTGTGGGAGCACATCCCCCAGAGCTCCCCAGTGCCTCTCAGGGCCGAGCCTTTCTGGGGGGCTGTGGCGGCTAACCAGTTCTTCGCGTTGGTGCCCCCTTGCAGGCCCCTGTTCTCAGCTGGCTAAGCCAGGAGCCCCCTTTTCACCTGCTACTTGTCTTCCACAAAGATGTTGAAATGTCTTGTCTTCTGATGTCTTTGCTCTCATATCCTTTCACTGTTTGAGTAGTTTATTTATTTATTTTAAGAGAGAGAGAGAGAGAACGTGCGTGTGCAAGCTGGGTGGGGGCGCAGAGGAAGAGGGAGACAGAGAGAATCCCATCCAGATTCCACGCCCAGCACGGAGCCCAGGGTCTCAGGGTCACGACCCAGAGATCATGACCTGAGCTGAAATCAAGAGTCAGGTGCTTTAACCGACTGAGCCCCCCAGGCGCCCCTGAGTGGTTTATTGTTTTACTTTCATTTTCATGGTGTTTCAGGAAGGAGAAGAGATGGTGGTGTTGATGAAAATAAAAATAATATTAGTAATAATAAATAGCAATGAGCAGATACTAAGTCTTGCTACAGCACAGACGTGGTCATAAGCATTTTGTGTTAACTTATTTGATCCTTGAAATAACTTTCTGAGGTAGGTACTGGTGTTAGTCCCAGAGATGTTAAGTAACATCTCTTGCCCAAGGCCACAGAGAAGTAGAATTCTGACCCAGGCGGTCTGGCTCAGGGGCCTTACATGCAGCATGGTTTTTGTGAACGGATGAGGTTAATGAAATCCTTCACTAGGTCTTTTGGCTCTGTTCCTCCGTCTCTGTTCCTGGTGTCAGCTCCCTGGCTCAGACACTTAATCCTTTTCTCTTGGGCCCTTGCAGTGTTCTGCAGTGCGGTCCACCCTGGACATTGTTGCTGGACTGATTCCTCTAAAGCGTTGCCCCCAGCAGACCGTCTCTTCTGCCACCCTGGATGGCTTCCTGACTGCCTGGAGCATGGAGCCCAAGCCTCTTAGGTTTCCCGCCAACCTTCTCTAAACCCGTATTCCACTCTTCTTCCACACACACCTCTTTCACTTCCTGGATCAGTTAAGACTTTTGGTTACCAGTGACTGACACCCGACTCAGACGGGGTTAGCCAGAACCACCGCACTGGCTCCCCTGTGGTGCGGTCCAGGGGACAGTGCTGTTGCAGGCGTGTCTGGTTCCAGGGGCCAAGTGGATGTTGCCAGAACTCTTTCCCTCTGTTGGCTGTCTCCCTCTGGCTTTGCTCCAGGCAGGCCCCTCCGCGGGAGACCCCTGGCGGCCCCCCTGGCCCGCGGTCAACAGGAGCAGGGGACGGTCTCCTCCCAGCGGTTGGAGCCCATGTCAGCGTGTGTGAGGCAGGGGCACACAGCACATCTGTTCCTCTCCTCCGAGGTCTCCTTTCCCGCTGCTTCCGTTCTCCCAGGGCACAGTTTCCCTTCCCTGCTGCTGCTGTAGAGCGAGCCCGTCCTTCCTTCAGGGCTGACTGGTGCTGAGGCCTCGCCCCCTTCTCAGCCCGACGTGGCCTCTCCCTGATTTCTCAGACCATGCAGTGCTCCGGCTCCGAATCGTCTTGTTTCTTCTCCTGTAGGTGAGTTGTCCGCATGTGAGGGCATACGGACCGGGCTAGGTGCGAGGACCAGCCGAGGCGCTGGAAGGACAAGGAGTGTCCGGGTTCAGGTGCAGGGAAGGTCGCCGTGGCCGCAGCACGGAGGGCCGTGGGGGGCTGGGGCAGCGTGGTGAGTGCGTGGGCTCCGGAATCACTTCCTTAGCGGGGACCCCGGCCTCGCTGCTCCCAGGCGAGCACGTTCCTGACCGCCCCGCAGCCTTGGTTTGCTCCTCTGTAGTATTGGCGTGAGGCTCCGGGCCGCCCCAGCGGTAGCTTGTCGTGGAGACCAGGCCGTGCCCGGAGCAGTAGGGGCTCGCAGGATGTCACTGACTTTGCCTTTCCCTGAAAAGCGGCACGAAGGAGCTCTTGGCAGGGCAGAATGCCTGCTCCTCAGCCTTGGCCCTTTCTGGGACCTGCCGTGGGTCCCCAGCTCCTGTGTCAGGTTGAATTTTGTGTTGGGGGCTGTGGGAGCGAATGCCACAGGGCAGAGGGGGAGGCAGACCGGTTGTCCCCATGGTCCCATTTTGTCCCCAGGATTTAAGTTCTGACTAGGGATCTCGTGAAAAGCTACGCTTGTTCTCATCACAGGCGCAGCACAAGGCTTTGCTAGCGCCTGCTGTATGCTCTTCTGTATACAGTAGCTCATCTAGTCTTGGTTATGATTATCGTTCTCCATTTTAAAAATGACACCGAGGCCCAAAGAGGTTCTACAGCTTGTCTAGGTACTATCCCTACTAATTAGGGAAGCTGGGATTTGAACCCCGGGCAGACTCTTTCCGATCTGCACTCCTAAACTTTGTATTTCTCACAGCCACACGGGGCCACGTAAAGTAGTTTGCATTTTGATCCTCGCGCTGGTTGAGGCCGCATCTGGGCGCGGCCGGTGGTCCCGGAGCCCGGCCGCCGTCCTGTGGGCTGCTGCACCTGCGGGCGCCGGCTTCCCGCTCGCGGCAGCAGACTCCGCTCACCTCTCCCTCTGCTCTGGAGCTGCTGTTCAGCAGTTACCGGGGCAGCTTGGGAGGCTGTGAACCTGTCTTAGGGCAGGGCCTCGTGTGGGCACAGGAAAATGACTCACCCAGCAGAGTTCTTCCACTTTTTATAGTTTCTTTCTAAGTGTTAGAGCCTTAGGCGCATGCACACCTGAGCAGGAGCTCTGCCCCAAGGTCACTGCCCAGAATGACCCAGAAGTACAAGGCCTCTGTTTTCAAAGGCTGGGAGTTGTAGCAAGTTAATGAAGATGCGGGGAGGGGCAAAATACTAATGAATGCCCTGGGGTATTTTTGAAAGTTATATGAGGGCGGAGAACAAAAGAAGGAGGCTGAAATTATATTTTCATTCCACTTACATATCAAATATAAATTATACTTTGTATGTATTTTAATGCCACCCAGGTGATTTTATAAGATAAGCAGCCTGTTCGCATTAGTAACTGAGACTCGCGGTGCAGTGTTCGTCCTCCTACTGCATGTGGTGCTGGGTGGACTTTCTGTCACTCATTCTGTGCTCTCCTCGCCACGGGTGTCTTGTTTCTAAAGCACCTGCCCTGGAGGAATGGCTGGGGAACAGACGTTTTTCTCCATGCCGCTCTAGAGTGGGCAGTGCTGGGTGAGGAGGTGTGAGAATGTTCGGTCCGCAGCGAGCACCTGCTTGCGGCGCCGGTGGCAGGGGTGGAGGTGAAAGCAGGGTCACTCTGCCTCCGAAATTTATCTTTCCCTTCGTGGAGGAGCTGGATTCGTGTGCAGATTCTGCTGCGGCTCCTGGACACGCAGAGGGCAGATGTTACCCTGGATTTTTATAGGTGAGGAAACTGGCCTGGACTGTCACATAGCTTTTGGGGTCATCCCTCTCAGAGGTGGCACCCAGGCTTCCTGCCTGTGTCATGGGGTTTCGTCCACCTGAGCCTCGTGTATGGCTTTTCCCACCTCAGCGCTGACCTTCTTAGGTCAGAGGGTCAGAGGGCAGGAGGATGATAGAGACAACGCTAGCTTTTCTCTCCCTAGTGTATTAAAAACATAAAAATGGAAACATAAACCTACCCCAAAGCAAACCCTACCCCCAAAGCAAAGAAAGGCCATATACCTTGTTGAGAGAGGCGGTGTGACATTAGTGGTTGAGGAGCCTGGGCCCCTAGAGCCAGAAATCCTTGGGTCAGGTCCTGTCCCACCACTTCCTACTTTGGTGACCTTGGGTGAGATATGTGGCCTTTCTGGGCCTCAGTTGCCTCTGCTGGGAAATGGGAAGATGTTAGTGCTTCCCTCCTAGGATTGCTGAGAAGTAAGTGAATGACTGTATGGAGTTCACACCTGGCATCTCTAGTAGGTGTTATTTTCCTGCCCTTATTACCCACAGAGTCCTGGTGGTAGTGGTAGTAGTAGTAGCAGCAGCTTCTTGCCTATTGCTTGCAGCCGTTCCCCGTGGCACATCTTGCCTCCTTGTGACAGTGGCGTCTTGCACCTGGGCTGAAAAATTCCAGCAGTTGCCAGAGGTCTGAAAGTCACTCCTCTTGCTAGTTGAGTCTAACTGCACCGCTTGTAATTTTTTCCAGAGGCCTCAGTGTTGTCCCTGATGAAGAAGTCATTGAAATGTACGAGGGGTCCCATGTGCCTCTGGAACAGATGAGTGACTTTTATGGAAAGGTAATGAGCGATTATTTAAAACAGCCTGTCAGCAGACATGGCTCGGTAGATTTAGGATCTCTCTAAGCACTCCTATGGAACTGACAAGGGAATTTGGGACTGTTTCAAGAGGCCCTGGATTTGAGAGAGGCTAGTATGGTGGCATCTGTTCTAGGCCCTTCATGATTCCCCTTTCTTAGCTCTTTCCTCCCTACCCGATGAAGGTTCTTTACACCTTCCGTGCACCCACTCCTGTCTGCAACCCCTTACTCCAGAAGTGTCCCTCCTTTCTAGATGAAGTCAGGGCAGCCATGTTTGCCTTCCCTGAGATCGAGGACAGCAGGTCACCCTGGACTTGAAGGGAAGCCTCTACTCTGACTTTTGCGGTTCTCTTTGCTTTCCGATTTTTTGCTCGTCTTATTAGGTGCACTCTTATTTGCATTGTCAAAATGCAATAGAAGATGCCCGGTCAGCTGGTAAACCTGGGGTTACTAATTGCAGGCATTCAGAGAAAGGCTCTTTTGCAGGTTTACATGTGGCTGTGTGGGGGCACTCACATTTAGGAGAGCTACGTGGCTTTCTGTGCCATTCCACGGGAAGTAGTCTACTTGCCGGCTTTCCTCTGGGTTTGACAGGAGAGTGTGGGCTGGAAGTTAGAGCTCACAGGAGTGTGAACGAGTGGTTAGATTTTTAGGGGGGATAATCAGGGCATTTCCTTGGATTTCCCAGCTGTGCTTAAGAGTACAATGCCAACTCTGCCAGGAATGATAAGAAATAAGGTGAACGCTTCTTTGTTATTATATGAACTGCCCTTAGGGATTGGAATCCAGATGTTGATAACCAAAATCCCCCTGGAGAAATGTCATGTCTGGCTCTGCTGTGGCGTTGACCTCTGTTTCTGACATTGCCCTCCCTGCCTGCAGAGTTCTCATGGAAACACCATGAAGCAGTTCATGGACATCTTCTCCCTGCCAGAGATGTCCCTCCTGTCTTGCGTGAACGAATACTTCCTCAAGAACAACATCGACTACGAGCCTGTGCATCTGTACAAAGACGTCAAGGTGAGAGGTGGTGGTGCCACATCTCGAAGAGGGTTTTAGAGGAAGGGACAGCAACGTTAGCCTCCTTGGGTTGGGTATTTGAAATAGTACTTTGCCTGGGATCTCTTTTATTTTTATTATTTATTTATTTATTTATTTATTTATTATTTTAAAGATTTTTATTTATTTGACAGAGAGAGAGAGAGAGAAAGCACACAAGCAGGGAGAGCTGCAGGCAGAGGGAGAGGGAGAAGCAGGCTCAGCACAGAGCAAGGAGCCTGATGTGGGGCTCGATCCCAGGACCCCAGGATCATGACCTGAGCCGAAGGCAGACACTGAACCAGCTGAGCTACCTAGGCACCCCTTATTTATGGTTTTACCATGAAAATTCTTAAGAAAGATCTTACATCAGGACAACTGGAAGTCAGTCTGACGTTGTGTTAAAGGGAGAGGGTGCTCATATTGTTACCGGGATTTCTAATGCTTGCTGACCGAAGGCCAGCCCCTGTGCATCTGGTCAGAGGGTGGGGTGGTGGCTGAGGTCCAGCCTGACCCAGCTCACCCCTGAGCCTGCCTGTGGAGGGGGTGACTTCACACACAGGCTGCAGCCCTTGGGATTGCAGTTGCTCAGAGCAGGCCTTTCTCTTGTACATAGAGGTTCCACGAGGCTTTCTCAGGTCCTAGAAAAGCTGTGCGAAAACCCAGTTGGAGAGGTTTATAGACAGCTGTGAAACTTACATGCATATATACACACATCATTTGTGTAACTTCGTATTTATGTCTGTTGATTTATATTCACATTGTGTTTATATTCTTTAAGCTCTGGACTTTTTTCAATACTTAAAAATATGTTTATATATTAATTTATACTTATATATACATGGATATCATATACATATGATTTATATATACAAGTGTGTTTCTGTGTATATATTTATATATATAATATATATTATTTAAGTGCTTATATTTTTAAGAGATTGTATTTATGTACTGCAATATTTTTATTATATGCTTATAACTAATTTTAAGTTTCAACTGCCTTAAATCATGGGTTTTAGGAAGATGAAGGATAAATTCTATTTTCTCAATATTAGTCTGATATTATTTGAACTAAAATTGAATATTTAGTTTCCATTCGCCTTTTTGTGTGCACAGGTGCTTTATCTTTAAGAATCTTTAAGTATCACATGTAGTAAAAAATAAATAAAAGAACCGCTTGGGGTTATATAACCCTCACAGTCGTGAGGAGAACTGTTTATTTGATACTGCCAATAGCAAGCATTTAGGTATATTCCAGGCACTGTTTTTCTGAGAGCTTTATGCATATAACTAATTAAATCCTCACAACCATGCTTAGAGGTAGGTGCTATTATTACTCTCATTTTACAGATAAAGAAATTGAGGCACGGAGAGGTTGAGTCACTTGCCCAGAGTCACACAGCTAATAAGTGGTAGAGCCTAGGTTTCCAGCCAGGAAGTTTGGCTCCGGCTTGCTCTGTGAAGCCCTGCTTCTGGCGATGTGTGGTTGAGACAAGCCCATGCTGGTACATGACCAAGGCTGAGTTTGTAGTCTGGAGGTGCTCACTCTTGACAGAATCTCCTACCAGTTTTCAAAGGCTGATGGCCCAGTTTTGCCTGCAGCCCAGTCCCCTGCTATTCCCCCCAGAAAGGTTCCGGGTGCCTCCAGGAGAGCCACCTCTGTGGTGGACCTGCTTAGTGCCGCCGAGCATCAGGCTGCCGCAGCCCGTGGCCTGTGAGGGGTTCGTGGCCTCCTCTTCCCTGTCTGCCAGCTGCGCCACGTCTGCCTGAGTCGGCGTCTCACTGACTGCTCCTCGCCTCACTGGACGGAAGAAGAGGCATCATTGGCCTTGGCCTCTTTCTGTGGAGTAGAGGACCTGCTCTTGGGTCTAGGGAGGGATGCAAAGATGAAAAGAGCAATAATTCCCTTTGTCCAGATGCCCCGGAGTCATCTGTTCATGATACTGCCTCAAAATTGCCATTTACCATGTGGAATTTTATTCAGAATTGTTCACGCAAGTTACCTCCCCCCCAGTGACCCTGCTGAACACTGCCATCGTCGCCATGGAAACCTAAGTGTCGGCCGCCTGTGGGAAATGGCCCAGCCTTGAGATGTCACCTGGTGCTCAGCCAGCCGGGCCTCTAAAGACGGACATTGTCACGCATGCCGGTCCGCTCGTCCTGTCACTCAGGCTGCCTCATGGACTGTCTCACTGATCAGAAACCTCTCTTTTGACAGGACTCAATTCGAGACGTGCACATCAAAGGGATCATGTACAGCGCCATTGAAGCAGATATTGGTACGTAGCCAGCGCCGTCGCGAGGGCCGCCTCAACCTGTCCCTCCCCCGGCCACAAGCCGCCCTTGTTATCATTCCTGGTGCCGCCTGAGCGCCTTGCTTCCTCGCACCTCAGACGTCTCCCTCCCCTTTGTCTCAGAACGCCACCTAATCCTGAACTTCTCTCTTGCTCTCAGAGAAGTACATCTGCTATGCCGAGCAGACCCGCGCGGTGCTGGCCAAGCTGGCCGACCACGGCAAGAAGATGTTTCTCATCACCAACAGCCCCAGCAGTTTCGTGTAAGTGGCTGTGGGTGTCCCTGCTGGCTCCTGGCTTGCCTCTCGTCTTGTGTCCCCGTTTATCTTCCCAGTTGAAAATTTGAAACAAAACATTGCAAAAGTAGTGAATCCTTTTCTTGTCAGACTCACCTGGCTGACATGTTGTTTCAGGGACAAAGGGATGCGGTATATTGTCGGAAAAGACTGGAGGGACCTGTTTGACGTGGTCATCGTTCAGGCCGAGAAGCCGAACTTCTTTAATGATAAGCGGAGGTGAGCCTCTGTCTTTCTGGGAGGACTCGATTGTTGTCCTTTGCTGCCGTGAATACCTAAGTCGTGTGACTTGGTGAGGTCTAGTTGGAAAATCAGACGCATCTGACCTTGTAGCTTTTGATTTTGAACATTGTAGCAAGTAATTGCAGGGCTCGTGGGGTTGTGCACAGTGGTCGGAGGGCTTGCACCGATTGAGATGGTTCCCACTTCAGCCCTAGCAGTCAGGCTCTAAGAAAAAGAGCGACAGCAATGAAGAAGCCAAACTTAGTGTTACATCCTAAGTTAGACCTCTCGATGCAGATGTGTTGTGCAGTGTAACAAAACAACAGCAGCACCGAACTACCTGGTGGGTATTTTTGGTACACACAGCTCTCAGTGGCACATTTAAAATTACAGCTGGATTTTGTAAAACTGCAACATAGGTTTTGTGCCAAATGGAGTAAATCTCTACCAAGACTTATGTAGTGTTTTCCTGCCGCAGGCAGTAGAGGAGTGGGGGAATCATGGGTTATGACCGTGACTAGGGTGTGCTCTTAGCATTAATAGATGGGGTCAGGAATCCTAAAATGTTTTTTTTTTTTAACATTTAAAAACATTTTTAAAAATTTTTAGAAGATTTTATTTATTTATTTTGAGAGAGAGAGAGTGCGCATAAGCAGCGGGGAGAGACTGAGGAAGAGGAGGAAGCAGACTCCCTACTTAGCAGGGAGCCCGATGTGTGGGGCTTGATCCCAGGTCCCTGGGATCATGACCTGAGCTGAAGGCAGATGCTTAACCGACTCAGCCACCCAAACGTCCCTAAAATGTTTTTCACTGGTGGAATAGACCTCTTCAAAAGCCATCTCCCGTCCCCTGCACCTGTTTATTTAGTCTTTGTTCTGCATGCATGGAACACCTCCATCCATCCCTGTGTTGTTTATAATGATGAAGATCAGGGACAACCTAAAGGAACATCCACGGAAGGGAATATTATACAGTCATTAAAAATGATGTATTGGGGGGGCGCCTGGGTGGCTCAGTCAGTTGGGCGACCGATTCTTGATTTTGGCTCAGGTCATGATCTCAGGGTCATGGAATCGAGCCCCATGTCAGGCTCCATGCTGAGTGTGGAGCCTTCTTGGGATTCTCCCTCTCCTTCCCTCTCTTCTCATCCCTGCTTGCGCTCTCCCTCAAAAAAGAAAAAGATATATTTGGGGAAAAAAAGCAAGCACGTTTTATGACTTAAAAGCACGTATGAAAGAATTTGTAATCACACGGGAGATTGCTCACAACATTAGAGAAAAAAAGATACAAATTAGTATATACAGTGATCTTCATTTATGTTCATAAAAAAGAGAAAGATAACAGAGGTTATCTTTTTAGACTGAAAGACACCTACTGAAATGTTACGAGTGGAGCGCCTGGGTGGCTCAGTGGATTAAGTCTCTGCCTTTGGCTCAGGTCACGATCCCAGTGTCCTGGGATCGAGTCCCACATTGGGCTCTCTGCTCATCGGGGAGCCTGCTTCACCCTTTCTCTCTGCCTGCCCCTCTGCCTACATGTGATATCTCTCTGTGTGTCAAATAAATAAATAAAGTCTTAAAAAAAATGTTAGGAGTTTATACCTGGGCATTGGGATTAGGGGTCATTTCCCTTTTCTTCATTCTGTTTTGCATTTTCCAGGTTTTTTGCAGTCAGTTTAAGTTTTTCTAATCAGAAAAGCAATCCAAATGTTACCTTAAAAAAAAGGCAAACAGACCTCACATACTTTGGACTTTTTTTTTTCTTTTTAATTTTAAAGATCTAATTGGCTTTATTAATTGGTTCATGAATTAGGCCACATCCCATCTAGCAAGTAGAGGGGAGCTCCTGGAGGCCCTTATTCTTACTCCCATTCTCCATCATAAAGTGATTTATCTCATCCTCAGATCTGTTTTGTGTCTAGAGTGGCTGGATTTCAAGCACCGAGCAGGACACATGTCCTAAGGCGGTATTTCCATAAGCTGTGTTTGTGATGCAGATTTTCTCTGTGTGATCAAATACATTTTAGGAAATCTGAAAGTTTCTCTCCCAGGAGGGTTTTCTAGAGTCCTCAGTGACTTCTTAAGAGGGACATAAGTAGTGCCTAGTGTTCCCCAAATTTATTTGACCCTCGAGTTCTTTCCTCACTCAACACCTTTTGGATCCCTGGGTCTGCAACTTGGGATATCTGCACTGGGCCAGGGGGTGTGGTGGTGGAGTTTGGGCTCCAGGAGCTTTCCAAGTTTGTGCAGTCCCTTTCTGTTCGCGCTGAGTAACCGTGTGGTGTTTCCTAAGCAGACAGCCTGCATGGTTCCCATGGGTCACAGTGTTTCCCTTTCTGTTGTTAGACCTTTCCGCAAGGTGAACGAGAAAGGTGTCTTACTCTGGGACAAGATCTACAAGTTGCAGAAAGGCCAGATTTATAAGCAGGTACCTCGTGACTGATTTTTCCTTCTTGTTCCTTTGCTTTGTGGTCAGTTATAATGATAACAGCCAACGTTGGTTGAGGCCTCCTGTGTGCCCGGCATAGTTCTGAGTGTTCTCCTTGAATTAGCTATTTATAACTTGGCAGCAAAACTTAAACTTAAGTCAGTATATTTTCAGTGTGTTATGTCTAAATTAACTCAGAATTGAACAGACTTTAAAAACAATTTAAAGTATTACTTTCATAGTGTACACAATTTACAATGTTAGTAGTAAACCTTGGATGTTTCTCTTAAAGAAACATTGAATCACATGGTGTATTACCTTAAATTAGTGATTATTTCTTGATGAGCTGTGTTTTATATACAGTTTTGATATATTTTGGTATCAAGCTTTCAAATGTTTGAATAAATGATTGAATCACTGACCCTTCTTGTGTTACTGAAGTTTGTTTTAGCTCATCCTTTAAAATTTTTATATTTCTATAAGGTTTATAAAACATATGAAATTACAGAACAGTACTACATGGTTAAAAAAACTTGAAACATTCCTGGTAGATTTATAACACACTGCTGGATTTGGCAGTAAGTATATTTTCCAGGCCTTGAAAGATTTGCTTTGATACAGCTATCTCATACTAGGAATTTAGACCAAGGAAAGTATTAGGATGTAGCTAAAACTTTGCTACAGGAGTATTTACCATGAGTTACAAAATAGATAACAAGGTACATGTCCAACATTAGGAACTTGGTAAAAGGAATCACAGTATTTCTCAGCTACTGGAGTGGTAGATTAGTATTTATTGACACAGTCGTAGAATGTTCAGTGTAAAAAGATCATTACAAAGAGGTATATACCATATGAATCATTTTTGGAAAGTGCATTTGACTTAGAAGAAGAGTCAGAGAATTCACGTAAAGGTATTTTTATCTTTTATGTTTTGATAAATTATATATAAAGGCAAAGTTTTTGTTAAGTTTTTAAAAATAGATATTTTGGGTCACAGATTATATAGGTTTCTATCTCAGATAATATAATATCTATATTTTTCTATTATTGCAGGGCAATTTGTATGAATTTTTGAAGCTTACTGGATGGAGAGGATCCAAAGTGTTATATTTTGGTGACCACATATATAGTGACCTGGCGGTGAGGAGCCTTTTTTCCTTTTCTTTGCTAGGGGACAGATGTGTTAGTCTCACTTCCTAAGGAATTTCTCTTTTGTTTATTAAGATAATTTTTATGCTTTCATAAAAGTGAGGACTAGGTTGCCTTTTTTTTATGTCTCATTTTTTACAGAATGGAATGGATCAGAGGTGTAAAAAAGGTAAAATTTTTTTTGAAACGATAGAAATTAGCAGTTTACTCAGGATTTATCAGAAAAATCTTTCCATTCAAGTAATGGTAAGAAATAAATGCCAGTTGTTCTTTTCTTTTTTGTTCTCTTATTAAATATCCGAGGCAGACAAAGAAGAATTCCTAAATGTTAGGTCTTCTTTGCAAGTTCAAAAACTGGCATTTCCAGGAAACAGCTATTATAAGAAAGTGAGGCATTTCATGCCCACTGGCATAACTAGAGCAGTGTCGCAGGACATGAATTACGAGTTAATCTATAATTGGAACAAGACTGAGTCAGTCATGTTTCCCGCCACGCTGCGCTCCCGGTGCAGTGAATTTCTGTTTGCTCAGTGAGCTCAGGCTGGTGGTACCATGTACGATTTGCAAAGTCTGCATGACGCCCAGTGTCCACAGAGTCACTCGAGCAGGGGTGTGGCTGGCTCTCGAACTCCATTATTGGTATTTCTGAGCATTTGGACCCACGTTAGAGTGGTGTCATGTTTTTGTCCCTCTTGTGTCCTCTGGCCATCCAAGCAGTGAGCTGTCACGGGCTGTGCAGTAGGACCATCTGGGGAGCATTTTCAGAGCACACATGCTGGAGTCCCAGATCTTTGGCCTCAGACTTCAGACAGTCTGCTGGAGGCAGAGGTGGGGGGCATGATTCCAGTGCCTTTGTGCGGGGACACTCTTCCCAGGTGATTCCAGCACCCGGTCTGCTTGGTCACGTCTGTCCAGTGGGCTGATGGTCTAATGGAAGGAGTCATGGGCTCAGACCTGGAAAACAGGTTTTCATTCCCAGCTCTACTGTTTTCAGTGGGTGACCTTACATACAGCCTCCAAGCCCTGATGTCCTCATTTGTGAGAAGAGTGAAGTCAGATAATGTATGTAAAAGTGCTTAGTGAAGTCGAAATATAAAGTGCTACTATCAGGATGTTGGCACTCCCAGAATGTTTGGCCGAGTGACACGGCATCACAGACATTTGCCCCTTGCTGAGTGATGTCTTTGGGCCTTGATGAGATAACTGTGTGCTACCATTGAGGTATGTGGGTACCAGGCCCTGTGAACCACACACACACACGCGCTGTTATGAGAGGTGCTCACAAGGCAGTAGTTTCTTCAAGTGTGGTCCCTGTGATATCAGCATCACCTGGGAAACTTGTTAGAAATGCAGTTTCTCAGGCCTCACATCAGACCTGCCGAGTCAGAAACTCTGGTGGGGCTTGACCATCTGTGTTTTAAACAGCTTTTCATACTGAAATTTGATATCAGGGTAATAATTGCCTCAGGATAAGTTAGGAACTGATCCCTCCTTTTCAGTTTTTGGGAGTTTGAGAAGGATTGGTGTTAAACGCCTCTTTAAATGTTTGGAGGAATTCACCAGTGAAACCGTCTCTCTGGTCCTGGGCTTTTCATTGTAGGAACTGATCCCTCCTTTTCAGTTTTTGGGAGTTTGAGAAGGATTGGTGTTAAACGCCTCTTTAAATGTTTGGAGGAATTCACCAGTGAAACCGTCTCTCTGGTCCTGGGCTTTTCATTGTAGGAACTGATCCCTCCTTTTCAGTTTTTGGGAGTTTGAGAAGGATTGGTGTTAAACGCCTCTTTAAATGTTTGGAGGAATTCACCAGTGAAACCGTCTCTCTGGTCCTGGGCTTTTCATTGTAGGAACTGATCCCTCCTTTTCAGTTTTTGGGAGTTTGAGAAGGATTGGTGTTAAACGCCTCTTTAAATGTTTGGAGGAATTCACCAGTGAAACCGTCTCTCTGGTCCTGGGCTTTTCATTGTAGGAACTGATCCCTCCTTTTCAGTTTTTGGGAGTTTGAGAAGGATTGGTGTTAAACGCCTCTTTAAATGTTTGGAGGAATTCACCAGTGAAACCGTCTCTCTGGTCCTGGGCTTTTCATTGTAGGAACTGATCCCTCCTTTTCAGTTTTTGGGAGTTTGAGAAGGATTGGTGTTAAACGCCTCTTTAAATGTTTGGAGGAATTCACCAGTGAAACCGTCTCTCTGGTCCTGGGCTTTTCATTGTTGGATTTCTGAGTCAGTCTCTTTACTAGTTAGAGGTCTTTTCAGATTTCATATTTCTTCATGAGTCGGTCTTGGTGGGTTGTGTGTTTCTGGGAATGTCATCTAGGTTATTCAGGTTGTTGGTGTATAGTAGTTTGTAGCTTTTACAATTCTTTTTATTTCTGAAGAATTGGCAGTATTTCTGAATTTAATAATTTGAGTGTTCTGTTTTTTTTGGTTTGTTTTTTGTTTTTTGTCTTTGTCTAGTTCCTTATGGTATAAAGTTTGATTGTTAATTTGGGACCTTTCTTTTTTCACATTGTAAATGTGTGTGACTATAAATTTCCCTCTGAGTACTGCATTTGGTGCATCATAGGTTTTGTTATGTCATGTGTGCATTTGCATTTAAATTTGGCACAGGCTATTTTCTCATTTCTCTTATGATTTCTTTGACTCATTGTTTAAGAGGGTGTCCTTTCATTCCCATATGTTTGTGAACTTTTTAGTTTTTCCTTCTGTTGATTTCTAGCTTCACTCCTTATGAACAGTAAACATACTCTGTATGATTTTAAAATTTATTACGACTTGTTTGGGGCCTAACGTCAGGTCTATCCTGGAAACTGTTTCAAGTGCACGGAGAAGAACGTGCATTCTGCTTTTGTTGGGTGGCATGTTCTGCATGTGTCTGTGAGGTCTGGTTGGTCTTCAGTGTTGTTCAAGTCCTATATTTCCTGATATGTCATCTTCTGTCTGGTCATTTTTCTATTATAGGGTGTGGGCTGTTGAAGTCTCCTGCTGTTACTACAGGAGTGACCGTTGTTTCCTTCAGTTCTGTTAATATCTGCTTCATATATTGTGGAGCTCTGATGTTTGGAGCATATATGGTTATAATTGTTACAACAGTTGACCTTTTGTCATTATATAATTGTCATTTTTTGTGTCTTGTGACAATTTTTGATTTCAGTTCTATGTTGTCTGGTATTAGCATAGCACCCTTGCTCTCTTTTGGTTACTAATATCTTTTTTAATCCTTCCAATCTGTGTGTGTCCTTAGATCTACAATGAGTCTCTTGGAGGGATGCCTGTCTGGCTCAGTTGGTGAAGCATGTGACTCTTGATCTTGGGGTTGTAAGTTTGAGCTCCACATTGGGTGTAGAGATTGGAGTGTATAGTTGGATCCCATGCCAGAGTTTGAAAACCACTGTTATAAAAGATCAATTCATTAGCTAACATGTTAGAAATTATGTGGCAAAGCACATTTTCCTTCAAGGGGGTCACATTGGGAACATAGATACTTCTAATGTTGCTGCTCTTTCTCAACACACATTTGGGTGCCCCTTTTGGGGTAGATTTGAGAGGTTGAGGCACAGGAAAGAATCAGTTTTATTATTAGTAATTTATTACCACGTACTTTAGTCTTAGGAATGTTCCAGATGACTTTTGACTTCTTTTCAGAAATAAAAGCTACTTTCAAAAGTTCGCCACCTTTGGGAGTTGTGCTGGAGGTTTTTATATATTATAGGAGAAGGAGAAATACCGAAAGGTTTAAATAAATTCAGTGGGTGAAGAAGGTAGGCGATATCCTTAGCACGTATGGAGCAGGGATTCTGGCTTTAGGTGAGTAGCCAGTGAACTTTGAAGATTGTAAACCTTACACCACTTTATTCCTTAAAACCTCAAAGCTTTCCTTTATTTCTTTAGAGTAAAAGCCTGATTTCCTACTGTTTCCTACAAGGCCCTGCTTGATCTATCCTTCTAAAGCCTTGATCTATCCTTCTCTGAAGGCAGAACCTGCTTCTGCCCTCTCCTACTCTGCTGTAGGCTCCCTGCCTGGCTATTCCCTTCCAACTCTACCTCTGTGCTCCCCCTCCCAGCATGTTCCTGCCCCAGGGCCTTTGCACTTACTGTTTTTCCCGCCTGAATTGTTCTCCTCCCACATAGTTCATACGTTCACTCTCCTTTCCTTCTGATCTCTTCTCAAACAGCCCTTTATTGGCCTGGTTTTCCTAACCGCTTTGTATATAATGGTAACTTTTTTCCTTCTTATTCTGCTTGATTTTGACCATTGTATTTATCACCACTTGCCTTTGTATATTTACTTTTCAATTTTTTGCCTGTATTTCCTACAAGGGCAGGGTTCTGTCAGTTTTTGTTCATTGTTTTATCCTCATTGTCTAGAACAGGGCCTGGCAGTTAGTAGTTGGATAAATATTTGCCAAATGAGAAAATGAATGACCATTTAGTATGCTGATTGTATATCTTAGATTTCCCAGGATATATCTGTTGACAGATACTCTGGCTTATTGTCATATCGCGAGGTTACTGTATTTGGAATGAGAAATGCGATCATGTATATCTGTGTTGTAGGATCATTCCAAGCCTGAGATCCTGTAATTCCCCAGAACCCACGAGGCCCAGCACACATCGGGTGCTCCCCAGTGGTCTGTAGATGAATTGAATGGAGACCTCTAATGGCATTTCGGTGGAGCCTCTTGTTCTGCCCCTGACCTAACTGTCGTTCTACAGACCATGGTTAATGATTTCAAACCCTGTGTTTCTGCAGGGGCTTGATTCACAGCAATTATTTCCAGAACAGAAATTCTCTTTGGGTGTAATGGTCAAAGCCTAGGGCTGACTTGGTTTTAATTAGATGTAATTCACTGAATTTGGCTTGGTTAATAACTAGCCATTGCAATGAAAAAGTAATTCAGTGCACTCCTTTTGCATCTGGGAAAGGGTATGGAATGGTTTAACTTCTGTCGAGATGAGTGTTGACCTTTGGTGATCTTTGCGATCAGGATTTGACCCTGAAGCATGGCTGGCGAACTGGTGCGATTATCCCGGAGCTGAGGTCCGAGCTCAGGATCATGAACACGGAGCAGTACATTCAAACCATGACCTGGCTGCAGACCCTCACCGGGTTATTGGAGCAGATGCAGGTTTGGGATTTTTTTTCTCTCTCCTCCTTTTTCTTTAAACCTGAAGTTAGTCTGCTAATCAGTTATTTCAGGTATTTTCTTTTTAATTGTGGTTATAAAGCATGAGGTGCAAGCCATCCTGCAGAATAACTCCTGGGGTTATTTTGCCCCCGAGAGAATGAAGAGAGCTTTAAAAGTGCCCCCCAAATTCATTTAGAGGAAGAGCTTTGTGGGGCCATGTAAACGCCGGGGTCTGTGTAGATGTCTCCGTCAGTGGAAATCCTGGGTCCTCGCTTCCCTGCTAAAGCTCTCCTGGGAGACGTCCTGTGCGATAGTGGGATTTGAGAACCTCTGCTGATGTGTGGGGCTAGGCCTGCTTCTGCCTTGGGCCTGCTGCTGTGGGACTTGGGCCTCAGTTTCCCCATCTGTAAAATGAAGGGTTCTGTGGAATGAATCCCTCAGGCTGGGCGTTACGCTTACTGGAGAGGGTCTCAAAGCAGAAGTCACTATCTCTGCATGCAGCCTCCATTGATTTTGAACGTAATACCCAGTTTGCTGGCTCCCTGGAGTTCAGTGGCAGTTTTTTCTTCATGTAAGTTACGTAGCCAGTTTTGGACAGTTAGTGAGGATGGTTGTTTTTGGTGATTTTCCGACCCACAAAAGCAGCCCCTCACTTGTTGCTATGACCCACTCCCAGTCCTCCTGAGACACCTTGCTGCCCGCTTGGTTCAGCTGACCTGGCCAGCGGCCGTCCCAGCGTGAGTGCTTTTTTAGGATAAGGAGCACGCTGCCTGCTCTCTTGGCTAACACACCTGTAGCTTCTGGCCACGGCTTGTGGCCCACAGGCTGCCAGCCACTTTGGGAACGGGCAGGGGACTGCCTTGCCCGGCCCAGCTGGCAGCCCCCGTGGAGGCAGCTGGCAGTGAGCTCAGGCAGAGCCGTGAGGAGTGGCTGGCCAGGCCCTCGCTCCGGGGCCCACACATTCCAGAGCATGGGACCTTGCACGTCCCCCGGGCCTTGCTTCCAGTGTGCTCTGCCCACGTTGGTTCTTGGCTGGTCTGTGGTGAGGATTTGTGATGTGTCCCTTACTGTGCTTGTCTGTGAGGTGCTTTTCTAAAAATAAAAGGCATCAATTCTGGGTTAATGTAGCTTCAAGTGTGTACACAGGTCAGACAATAATAGTTACTTTTCACGTACCAGATGCTGTGCGGAGTGCTCGTTCTGCACGCGTGAGTCATTAATAGGCCCGGCTGTCCTTTGCAGGCAGGTACAATTTTTCCACTTTAGAATAAGGAAACTGGGTGTTTGAGAAGTCAAGCAACATGTCTGAGGTCGTAAAATGACAAAGCAAGAACTTGAACTTAAGGCATTTGTGATGCCCAAGTCCGAGCCCTCGAGCACGATGTCAGTGCTTCTCTGCTCTTAGGTTCAGAGTCTCAGGTGCGGCAGTGCCGCCTTCCCTCAGGTGGTCTCTCTGTCATGCTAGCAGCAGGCTGAACACACAGACACAATCTGCATGTGGATGGTGTCACTACATTTTATTTACAAAATTTAAAAATATTTTAGGGAGTGTGTGCATGCACACAGGCATGTGCATGAGCGTAGGGGAGGGGCGGAGAGAGAGACTTTTCAAGCAGACTCCTCGCTGAGTGTAGCACACCCCTCGCCCCCCGCCCAGTGCAGGACCCGATCTCACCACCCTGAGGTCATGACCTGAGCCAAAACCAAGGGTTGGGATGCTCAACTAACCGAGCCACCCACGTCACTACATTTTAGCTTCGAGGATAATTTTTTTGTTTTCCTCTCTCTGACCTGTGTAAAAAGTTTGATGATTAAGGAGTGTGTGTTTTAGAGAATGGTAGTGCCGAAAGTACATCTCTCACTTTGGAAATAATTATATAAGACGGAAGGTGGGGGAAGGAAGAAGAGGGAATTACCATTCACGTTGCAAGCCCCATGTTACAGGAATAGGGAATTGAGTCTGAAGGGCAAGTAACTTACCCTGAATTCCAGAGTTCGTGAACAGCAGAACCAAGCTGTTTGGAAATGTTCTAGATACCATGTTCTAGAAGCACGCTCTGGACACAGCACCGTAGGACCCATGTTCTAGACACGCTGCCCTAGACGCCGTGTTCTTGATGCCATATTGTAGACAGTTTCAGGCTCTGTGTTCATTTCTTCCTCAGAACAACTCTTTGAAGTAGATACTAACACTCCCACTTTGTGGATGAGGAACCTGAGGCACGGAGGAGGGGAATAACCTGGCCAGTAAGGGGGGATGATGCTGGGATGTAGACGTGGGCCATCTGGCTCTAGAGTCTTAACTTCCCACGCTGTCACCTGGGCTCTAACACTCTGTGCAGCTCTCTGTCTGGTTAGAGTCAGAGGATAGAAGTAGGGCCGATGATGAAAACAAAAAATCCACATGTATGTCATTTCTCATGTTCTTCCTGTTCCCCTTCCACCCGCCCGGGTTCACCTGAAAAGCGAAATTCTTCCAGCGGTCCTGGCTCAAGAGAAAAACCTGTCCTCGGAGGTCGGGTCTGATGTTTTTGGGAAGCCAGCCGAGTGTCGTTGGGGCCCCGTCTGATGAATTAAATATAAGTGTATAATTTTGGCTCTGAGAGCGTCGCTGTGAAGAATAAGATAACTTGGTTACCTGGCCTCGAAGTGGAGTCCGGAATGATGTGGCGCGTGGTGCCAGCGCCGGTCGATGGCGGCGGAGAGCCTTCCCGGGTTCTCGTGTCACAACTACGTTTAGCTCCGGGGCTGGCCAGCGTCCGCAAAGGGCCCGGGCCGTCGGGGTGTCGCGCGGTGTGGGCCGAGCCGTGCCTGCAGCCCAGGGCAGCCCTGGACAGCGCGGACGAGGCACAAACGGCCGGGCGTGGTTGCGTCCCTGCGGCCTTCTTGGCGGACCCTGAAATGTGAACCTCCCATCGTTTTTGCGTGTCATGAAATTGTTCTTTTGATTCCCCAGGCCCCCAACCATTCGGAAAGGAACTTACTCTCCCGCGCGGGAGCCCATGGGAAATGGGCGGCGGGCTGGCCGGGGCCTCCCCGGGGAGGGGCTCGGGGGCGGCTGGCTGGCAGCGCCCCCTCGCGTCGGCCGGGAGGGCGGGCGCCGCG